>JALLAX010000087.1:0-19915 GCA_036939555.1 Discostella stelligeroides
GATTTGTCACATGAAAAAATGGAAACGATGAAAATGGGGAAAGAAGATGTTGAGCGGTGGTTGACTGTCATCAATCTACGTGTCGGCCGTGGAACAGAATTTAGGAATGCCGCAAAGCTGATGGGCTGGAATGAACCATCGACTGAGATGGGCGAGAATTTGAATAAAGCGGAACGTCCTCCAATATTTATTCCTGACGATGGTACACTGTCTTTGGATAATTTTGTATCCATTTACCAAGAGGAGTTGCGTCAAGGAAAGTTTTGGGGAATTGCATGGGATCTAGCAAGTCTAGGCGAGCCGCTCCCTGTGAAGGACGTCTTTCGGGCACGATATGATCGAATGTATTGTAGTCAATCACTTGTGCCTTCCTCGGTATTGGACACTATTTCAGACGTCGCTTGTCCTAACGAATTAGAACCCAGCGACCATCTACCTGTTTGTGCATCCTTTCGTAAGAGAAAAGGGGGAGAAACATGATCTCAGTCAAAGAAGGGTTGAATCTCTAATCAGGTTCAACGCGCCGCTAATGGTGCTCAGCGGGGTATTGGGACTCATACATATTCGTTTTGGTCGTCTATGACTCCTTCCGTCACTCTTGTCAAAGCCGACATCCACATCAAGAATTCGGACTCAGTTTCTGCTACGCAACACAAAGATGGGGAATCGCTGAACCTTGGATTGATCACAATTTCAAACCCAAACGGTTGGCGGGAGGAACGAGGTGTGTGCTAGAGGTACGAAAACAATGGACGCGATGCTTGTTGAGATGGAGAAGAATGTATAGAAAAAGCAAAAATAGAAAAGCACGCACCTCGATAGAAGTAACCCTGGCAGTTATGAATTCATGTACACCAGAAACTGGACCCGAGTAGGAGTTACCATATCGGAGTTGATACAGACCATTTGAACCATGTAGGACGCAATACTGTTTCTTCAATATAGTCGAAACGTCGGATGTTGGGGGCGTTGTCTTCTTTGCCAAAAACGACCTCTGACGAGGTGTCGACGGGGAGGGATTAGCATTCGGCTGCAATGGTTTGCCATCATTATCAATCAATAACAATAATACACCCTTTGCAATAGGCTCATTCCCGATCATGACTGCAGCCCTTTCCTGGGAATTAGGAGGATCAATCACCTTTGTAACGGAGCGGCGACTGCCCTTCTGTACAATGCGGCGGTGGCTGCGTTCACTCTTGCGAGGTGCAATCATCTGTTGCTCAAACTCTCTTTCCCTCTGATGAGCGCCCTCAGATGAATCAAACGACTTTGCCTCTCGTATCGCTTCTTCTTTTGCCAGAGCAGCATCGCTCTCAAGAAGTGACCTCCTCCACACTTCCATTTCACTCCTTTCTTCATTGCTTTCGTCTTGCATGATCCCAAAGGCTGTGTACAATGAATTCAATTGCTGCTCAAGATCACGAACTTGTTCTTCACAAAATTGGATCCGATGCTGATACTGCTCTTCCTTGATTTGATACGTTTTCTGCGCCGAAGAGAGCTGAGATTGTACGATAGATCGCTGCTGCTTCTCTCCGGTCAATGCAGTTTCTGCCGCGATGAGACGATTTTCGACATCGATCAGTGATTGTGATGCATTGTGAAGAACTAGTGCAGTAGATTCGGCACTTGGTGGCTTTGCAAACTCTGAGTAATTGTAGCTTCCTGTTGAATGCTCCGTCACAGGAACAATGCTACTCCGTTTCATTTCCTCTTCTTCCTTGGCCTTCCACCGACTTTCCCATTGATCCAATTGTGCCTTCTGGTGTAAAAGCTGGGTTTCTAACAGAGTATTCTTTTCAGTCAACGTCTGATAGCTTTGATACACCGAATCTAATTCTAAACGTCGAGTCGAATCAATTTCCTCGAGCTCGCCGATACGAAGTTCAAGAGCAGCACGTGTGCGCGCCGCTGCTTCTTGATTAAATCGATCCTGTGAAGGAATCTTCTTTTTCTCATCCGCATGCTCCCCATTATCTTTTGCTCTGCTGCCCTGCCCTCCACCAAGCCGCAATCCATCCACCCTGGCCTGTAACGTTCCAACGAGCGCACGCAGCTCACCGTGCGCCTCTGCCTCGCATGCCTCCCTCAGCGAATGTTGCAAATCGCTGACAGACACGCCCTTGAGTTCGGATAGTATTCTTAGTTGACGTTCTAGCCGATCAATCTCGTTCGCTTTCTCATTTTTATCGGCCTGAAGCTTCCTGAGCTGGACGGAGAGCTCGTAGAGATTAGACATGGTAGAATTCACTTGTGACTATATTGTTGGGCAGTATCTATTATTATCGGCGAGGGCTGTTGTAGTGTTACGGTGTCGTCGACATCATGGTCATGGTTTTAGTGTTGTGTGCTTTTGCTTCTTGCTTCGTATCGTGTATGGTACTATCGTGTTCTCTTCTTCTTCCGAAGATGTTGATCGAAAACGCGCGGGAAAGAGAAGAACCTGAAGCGAGAAGCGACACAGACACGCACACACACAGACACAGCAGGCAGCTAGCTAGCAGAGTATCGTAGCAGGTAGCAGGCAGCCGGCCGGCAGCAGACAATGATAATAAAATCTTAATACTAAATTACACCTATTGATAGTCCAGAAAGAGTCTTATTGAGATGCCGCAAATCATTGGCTAGGCTGAACGCTAGGTTACCTACTGAACGGCTTGGCTCATATTATTATTCTGTCTGCCCATTGATTCTGCCAATTGATTGCCATGGTTTCCACCGAAACAACCGGGCTCATCTCTGGCGCCCTCGCCGCATTATGCTTTGGTAGCTATGGAGTGCCAATGAAAGGTGAGGCAGCGACGCGTGTCGATGTCGATCCTTTAGTTTTTCAGTCATACAAAGCGGGGACGTTGCTGGTGAGTTTATCATTTCGTTTGCAATTGCACGTCCATGTTCATGACAACTACATACTTGCATGATTGCATTTCTCATCATTATTTGTGATTACAGATCACGTCGACCGCTTTCATATTGGCCAATAATATATTAATAGAAAACGGGCTGCATGCACCGGATTATTCGCTTTTGACTTTTCACAAGTGGACCTTCTCCGATTTTACCCCGTGGGCATTCGTTAGTGCAGTTCTCTGGGTTCCTGGAGGGACGGCCGGGGTGTATGCCATTCGACATGCAGGGTTAGCCATTAGTGTAGGCATATGGTCCTGTGTCATCGTCATCCTGTCGTATGTATGGGGAGTGGTGATATTTGGTGAAGAGCAGAAAAGTGCCTGGGGTGCAATAAGATCTGTATCAATGGTGTGTGTAGGATTATGCGGTTGTGCATACTTCTCCTCGAAAGAAGTTCAAGTGACGGTAGACGATGCACCTCAAAAGCAGGAACGAAGTGAAAAGCGAGGTGATTCAGATTTAAACGAAGATTCACCACTTTTTACACAGTTGGTAAATCATTTGGACGTGGATTCCCAACGAGCAATAGACTTTCATGAGATAGCGCTATCGTCAAAATGCATGAATCATTCGTGTCATATATCGAAATATCATACAGGCTTGTGCATGGCTGTGGTCAATGGAATTCTTGCTGCATCAATTTTGGTCCCACTTCATTACGCTCCTGCAGCAACAACTTCCGGTCTTGGATATTCCATGAGTTTGGGGATTGCATCGGTGTTGATGGTGATGTTCTTTTGGCTGCTGCGATTCATTTGGCTTACCTTGATCAGCTACTACTTAAATTTCACGCATTGGTTCAATGAATCGAAAGAGCGGATACCGACTTGTCAAATTTTAATGGATTCATTGCACACTGGATATCAGCAACTGCCATCATTTCATCTTCGAGCAATGTGGAAGGCAGGCATAACTTCTGGAGTGTTGTACAGTTTGGGCAACGTGTTCGGTATTGTAAGCATACAAAAATTGGGTGACTTTATGGGGTACAGCCTTAACCAAACTTCAGTGATTATATCAGGTAAGATTAACGATGTGCCATCTGCTGAGTAGACGCTGTCCAATCATCAATCTTTAACATTTGTAATGAACAAGGAATGTGGGGACTGCTCTACTATAAAGAAATACCCGGTACATCGAACATGATAGGATTTTTTGCTTCAACCTGTGTTGTATTTTTGGGTATTTTGCTGATGGGTGGAGAGAGGATGGGGCATTCATAGTGCAAACAGAAAACACAAAGCACTGCAACCAATTAACAACTTCATCCATGGTTTCTTTCGTTGAAACTAAAATACAAGATTCTGGTACCTAGATACTACATTCAGCAAAGCATTACGTGTCGAAGAAACCGAAGGAACCCATGCAAACAGTCGATTCCTAATAGTGGAAAGTGAGCTTCCAGAAGAGTGCGAGTAGGACCATTTGAGCGACACCACGACCTACATGTCCCCAGGGATACTGCAGTTCACAGAATTAAGATGAGAATTAGACATGATCTGCATGGACAAGTGATGAAGTAGCACTCACAGGAATCGCTGTAAAATCAATAACACAAAAGAGGAGATACATAATATGAGGAGGGAACTTATCACGCATCTTCGATATCAGCAACAATTGTATTACTTACGGGGTATTCCTTCTCCCATTTCTGCATCATGAGTAAACATGTAAATGTTTGCTGGAGTAATTGCTACCACCTATCGTTTTGGGGGAAATGATCGTAGCATGCATCGATAACGCGTAATAATCCAAAAGTGAATCACTACCCATACCGAACTTACCAACATTCCCAGCAAAAAACTTGGGACAGACGGCGAAATATCTACAATGCCATATCCAGCGGCTATCAAAAACAGTCCACCGGCAATTTCTGCAATGCCTGTCCAGTAGGTGTGAAATTCTTCATACGAGAGGCCGAGGAACTGTGGGTGGGGTACTTGCCAGAGGCCACCCCAACAACCTCTCGGTGGTACTATGTTACAGAACGCGCGCTTCACAGTAAAATGTGATATTCCCGCGGCAGTGAATATCAAGCCAAGTCCCAGAGGCCACGTGTAGTCTCTCCATGCTGCGAACCAACCGTCGGGAAGTATATTTTCAAGCCCAGATAGGAGGTTGATAAAAATAAATGTACCAAAAACGATTGCCCCTGAAATGGCGAAGACAAAATCTTGTTGCTCCGATCCAGACTTGGCAGCAATAAGAGTGGATGGATCAGGTCTCTCTAACACAATATCATTGACTTCGGAGGATGGCCATCGCGGAGGCTCTGACTGCAATACTTTGCTGTGACGGTCCAAGTCCGAAGTTCGACAGCAGGTTGAGATCGACGGGCTGACAAAACCAGAGATACTCTGACTTTGAAGACTGAAGTAGATAGAGAGGAAAGTCACGAGTTTCATGAGCAACTTGATTGCGCCGCGAGTGATGAAGGCAACGAGATAAGTTGTAGAGCTGAGATGCAACACACGAAGAATGTAGTTAATTAATGATCGTGATATGATAAAGTTGATCAAATGATTGAGGTTGGTGAATTGTGATTGTGAATTTCGGAGATGGCGGGAACGGAACCCCAAACATCAACAATCAACACCAACACCGAGCGAGCAGAACCATGCCATGAAAATTGAACTAAGACTAAGTACTTGAACTAACTAACTATTGTACATTCCATGAAACATAAGCACTTCCTCCGGCTCCTAACCTTGATCGCGACAGTAAAAAATGTTGCAGTAGGCGCGTGCAATTCATGTCTGATACATGCCACAGTAAATCGGAGGAATAGTTTCAGGTTCAATCACAATCACAGTGGTCGGGATGACAGTATCAATACTGGGAGCGCCCGGCAACGGAATGACAATAGCTTTGTTTTTCACTCCAGCGCTCTGCCCATTGGAATTATGGGAAGTCCTTCCATTCGAAAGCTGGAATTGATCGATCCATCTGTGATATTTTTCCTTTTATTGAGAAAATTAATGTCTGTTTCATTTGGTTGCAGAGTTTGCAGTCTCAGTCACGAAAAGGTCATGCCCATGCAACTGACAAAACATCGAAACAAGTGGAATGGAGGATTTTTCATTGACGAAACAAATGAGGATCCAAATGAAAAAGTAGTGGATGTCCCTGCTGAAGGTAAAGGGGTTGAAGAGGACAACGTCATGACGAGCTCTATGATCATGGCTATTGGATTTTACAAACAGTGGATATCACCCATCTTGCCACCTGCGTGTAGATTTTTACCAACATGTTCTCAGTATGGCGTGCAAGCAATCAAGGAGTATGGACCAACAAAAGGAGCGTTGCTTACAGCTTGGAGATTGGCTAGATGCTCTCCTTTTGGTGGAAGGGGTTATGATCCACCTCGCTGGCCTCCTGTTGCATACAACTATGGTAGTTACTAACACTAACACAACAAAGATCGATGAAAAAGTCATGCATTACTTATACATCTTGAAGTAGCAATTGTGAATTAGTCTCGCTGAGCAATATTTGTTACGATAGTAAAAAGCTCAACATGATGTGTTGTGGATTTATCCGATAACTTCCTGCATTGTCATGTTGTGTACCTTTAGTTGCTCAATGCACTATCAGGACAAGAAAAGGTTGCACGACAACAGCATGTTCAGAACAAGGAACAGAAGAAAATTTACGCAGTAGAAAAGTACTCACAAGCTGCCGCATATCGAACTCGAGGAAGGAATTTGGTCCAGGCTCGCAATCGTTCCTATCCTCCACTGGTACGAAATATCTCGATCCGTGCCGTCGTTCCTTCGTCGTTGCATCCTGATCACTCTCCGATATCAAATCTTTTGGCAGCGAGTCCCCCAAGAAGAACTTGAGTGCCGCATCCTGCTTTGCGCCCGCTTTCAATATTACAATTTTTTGTCTCGTAGATTCTCGCAAAAGCGGTTGGAAAATCTTGTACAATGCATGAAACCACGACGGTGCATTAATCACCAACGTTTTGTACGATCGTCCGGGATAATTTTCCGACATCATATTCACGAACCTCTTCCCAAATCCTATATATTCTTGATTCCTAATAGTGCTGAAGGACATCCCCCGCATGTCCAACACATTCGTCATTACTCGTTCGGGTGGACCAGGATCAAGAATGTTCCAGCAATATTCAATGATATATATGTAATGCATCAATAAATCCTCAATGGTGGCATTATTTTTCTCCATGAGCTCAAAGTCTAACATGGCCGGGCGTTGCACTAGTATAATATTGTTGTTTGGATCTCTGCCGGAATAGTAATGCGGCAATATAGCCTTACAAACATCATATTTTGGATGCGGTCGACATAAGATGGTGTCCACTTCCATTTGTTTCCGCCATGTGAGCGTTCCCTCAAAGGCTATTTTTGCCTCGACTCGATTGTTCTTCTTCATCAGGAGGAAACGAGTGGGTATGCCATCGGGGTCCTCGATGCTTCCATCGTGAGGTTTCGTAGCTGCGAATGTCAAATTTCGTGGAAGATCATCCTGTTGTTGTTTTTCATCATCTATGGTGATGTTGCCTGGTGGTGGAATGGTGTTGAAGTCGTCTTCATTTTCGATTTCGACTGCGGATGTTGTCGTTGTTGCTGTGGTTGTTCCAACTGCGTCCAATACCACCACGTCCTCAGCAAGAGCACTTTCATCTGATTCTGTGCTCCCACCACGTATTTTGAGTAGATCATGTTGATACCAAGATTTTGATGCCAGAATGAAAGAAGGGATGGGATACCATTGTATTCGTCGGCTGTTTGGCGAAGAAGATTTCCATGCAAATGGAGACAGAGGTCCTATTCCATCTGCAAATGGGTAATGATGTTTTTGCACCCGATGTTGAAGTTGTTGTTGATGATGTGATCCATGAGCAACAGCTAGAATCACGAAAAGAATTGCTATTTGCACAAGAAGAGCCTTTTGGATCGAGTTTGTTTGCAAGGTGAAGATTTTAGGAGTAGAAGTGCTCATGTTGTTTGGTGGTAGACGGAGTATGGTAGGACGTCGTTGCGGACATCATGATGAATGATGAATGATGAATGACGAACGAATACTTAACAAATGACGGATGTTTTAAGGTGTGTGGTTGTGCCGCGAAAACAGGAATTAAGCGAAGATTTCTTGCTTGCATAAATTAGGTAGGTAATATCGCCAAGGGTTTTTCTGCCTCCGCTGCTGCACCATCGATCACGTCTCGTTGCCGGGAAGAACCACAATCCCATCCCATCCGCGGCTTCCTACTCTTCGGCCGTAGTGTCCGGCGGAAATACTATTGCAGGGGCATGAGCTCTGATGTCGTATTAGATGCCAAGAGACTTGCTTCCTTCAAAACATCGTTACTCAACCTTCGAGCGGCGATGAGGCAGCGTCAGATGAGTCGAAAGCCAGATGATGCAGATGCATATTATGCAGGTGGATCTTCTGCCGATGTACTGGATGCGACCGCCTCGTCACAGCAAGAACAACAGCAGCAGCAGCAGCAACAACAACAACAACAACAAACGCCATCATATCAATCTCATACACACACGGATTTGTCATCTTCACCGCGTGCTGCTGGTTCCATTGGCGAAAATAGCACTGATGCTGGTCCGAATCCCAAATCAGACATCACTACAAACAACGATTTTCTATCCTGGATCCACTCCGAACGCGAGTGCTTCTTGCGAATCTTATTCTGCGCTATCCTCGGTGCCATCCTCGGATTTGTGATTGGCACAGGATGGCTGGCACGTGGCTTTGGAAGATTTCTTGGATATGACTCATTCTATCAATACATGGTACCCGAAAATCCTATCCTCCTTGCCATGTCAACGAAGACGGCAGTGGCACATGGCAAGAGAGCCGTCGTGCGATACTTTGTCATCAGTGCATGGAGAGTGCGTCTGGCGAAAACTATCCGAGGCGCATTACTTTTTCAATTGTTGACATTGAAGAAGACACCGTGGAGAATCGTGGTGGATTTGTATTACACTTCGCTGAATCAACGTTGGAAAGTGGCATCATCCCCCCTCTGGCCTACCAATTGGTTATTATTCCGAGAGGTGGATTTATCCCAAGTAGATGTAGGAGAAATGGGATTTTCGCCTTTTGTGGTTTCGTGTCTATCCTTCATTTTACCATGGCATCGAAATCTCATTCGTTCACTGGCAGTAAAAGAAAAGATCAAAGTGGATCTACGATATAGCGATGGAAACATCAATGAGCCATCGTTTATGTCGGCATCATCACCGACCTCATTTTTTTCGTCAATATTTCCATCGAAGCAATCGAATCAGCCGATTAATCCATTTAATCACCCAATGGCATTTCATGCCCTACGTGAGCACATCATTCGATTTGAGAATGGATTTGTTCATCCTGATTTAGGGTTCCTCATTCCAGCACCTTCAGGAGCAGAACGAGGCATCGGTATGATCAGAGACACATACACCAAGTGTCAAGTTCACTGCAATCCAGGTACCGCGGAAGAGAAATTACATCATCAGAAGTTAATGCAAACTCGGTTGGAGCAATCGGAATTGCAAGATCGGATAGACGAAGAATTGATGGAAGAGATGATGAAAGAATTTCCAGGTATAATGACATCATCTTCTTCCTCTTCGTCGTCATCGTCGTTATCGTCAGGATCGAGGTCTATTCCATCTCAACTTTACAATCATTTTGTCGATGCGGACGAGCCCCCAGATCCGATACGCAACACCACCACCTTCGCAGGTATACAAGCTGCTGTGCAACTCCAACAATCATTATTTTCTCACAGTCAATTTTCTCAAAGTGAAATCCTCCTTCGTATTCCGATTGAAGCACAAATGACACGCAAATCGGCACTTGATACCCTTCTGGGGCTTCTCCCGCTAGAACAGGCTGGTCGACAATCTCACATGGAAGATTTAGATGATGGATTCGTTCTTGCCGTATACCTTGCTCATGAACGAGGCATGGGACTAAAATCACGTATTTGGCCATATATTGCCACACTCCCCCCACGCCCTACGTGTGCATTGAATTGGGGATGGAGACAATCCATTGTCGACGTTGTTACTGCCCTTTCCATGGAAATGGGTACAGATGTCCAGGGATGGCCAAAAGAAATCAGTAAGGCGGCGGATATGTTTGAGATGATTGTGCTGTCATTATCGCGTCTTTTTGGTGATCTTCTCGCTTCGCGTCCCGGCGCCGAAGACGTTACCGAGAATATACGATGGGCATTATGTCAGGTGGCAAGTCGAGCCATTGCTGGAAGAGAAAGTCACGGCAGTTTACGATTAGTGCCCATGATGGATATGATAAATCATGACGCCGCCGCAGACAAATTTATGGAATTGTCTGGAACGGAGAAGTTGGAGGATGGTCATATTCTGAATGCCGATGAAACGGACGCGGGAACATTTATCGTGCGAAGTAGAAGACATGGGGTGCGAAAGCCATTGAAGCGAGGACAAGAACTGATGGCTAATTACAATGTTCCCAACTATAGTCCGCTGGATTGGTTTCTGAACATGGGGTACGTCCCACCAGAACGAACTGGAACGTGGACGATGCTGGAGCCGGCTTTGCCTCGGAGTTATCGTGGTGGATTCTCTGGTATATCGGGTACTACTCCAGGAGTGAGAGTGCAGCATTCTCGTTCAAATTAGGAGGGGCGTGCTTCCAGCGTTCTCTATTCTTGTTTATACAATGGTTAACGATCCATATCCTATGCATCCATTCCTGCTAAATGTCGAACCTCATTTCTACGAATAAGAAATGCTTCTGGCATATCCAAGCGTAATCCATTATTATTTCCTCGTAGCTTATCAATGGCAGCACCACCAAAAATACCAGAGATTGATCTCCGTTTGCCCTCAATATTTACATCAACGACATTTACCGAACCATTGTCAATCTTCCACAAGGCAGACTCGGCAAGAGGTGAATCATTTGCCAGAGATAATAGCACACGAAGGTAGGTGGAATGCGACACGGCCAAAACTGATGATGATGATGATGATGACATGGTACTTGATGTGGATGCAATCTTCGCAAGTTGTTCCATTGATTGGACCGCGCGTACCAAAACCTCTCGTCCCGATTCTCCCTCGTCACCACCAGTCCGTGCATCAATGTTGCCGATTGACCAGTTGGCGAATGTTTGCATCATTTCCCTTTTACATGAATTGACATCTTTCCCCTCGAATGATCCAAAATCTATCTCTTGAAGGAATGGCAGTTCTCCGTAGATTTTGAGATTGGTATTGTTGGAAGTGGTAGACACGGTAGAATAGGAGGATGCCGTCGCTGTTAGAACTTCAGCCGTTTCACGAGCTCTTCGTAACATGGAATGAACTACCAGATGCGGAATAACATCCTGACGAGAACTCAATGATATCAATTTCGATACTGCGATTCCTAGTCTTTGAGCCTGCTCATGACCCCGTCCATTGATCGGTGGATCTACGCGAGCTCCCTGCACCAGATGCAGTCGGTTGTTTTCAGTTTGACCATGCCGACAGAGATAGAGTCGGGCGCATCCTTTCGTTATAGGTGGGAGATCAAGTAAGCAGTCGAAATTTCCACCATTTGTGGGACGCGAAGATGTAGTAAATGCATCGTTTTCAATGGCATTAACGGGTGGAGTCGCCGCTACGAGGCATGACATGGACGATGCCGATTTCTCAAGAAATGAGCGGCGTCCTTCGTTGCAGTAAGATTTAGGATGATAGCGCACTCGTTGACCGCAATTCGAATCTGAAATAGTCATCGAATATGCGAACGCAGAAACGAAAAGTATGGAGTGCAGAAGCATCCAGGGATTGGCTAGCACGGTGTTGAATCTCATCGTCACGTTCATCGCTTCTTTGTTTTTGTTTGCTTGCCGATGCGATGCCTTGCTGATGCTGAGCTGATGCATGATGATGGTTTGTCGCAGCAAAGAGCAAAAACAAAGATTCGTTCTTCCCGCCTTTTCGGAGGGATCCTAACTTCCACGGGGAGGAGAATAGAGGAGAATCCCTTTCAGCTTTCAGCTTTTCAGCTCCAAACTCCAACTCCAAACCAACACACCGATCCAGTAGTGGTAAGATAGTGGGCAGTGGCAATGACCTCTCCGGCATAAAAGTATTGACCATCATGATCAAAGACGACGCCTCTTCCTCCTCTGACGACGACATTCCTCTCTCCGCACTTGGAAGGAAACCGAAGATTGAAAGCAGCGACGATGAAGAAGCTGAATTCAATGATGATGAAGAAGACGACGACGAGGAGCTGGGGGATGAGCCAGATTCCGACAATGACGATTTCATAGCTGATGATGATGATGAAGACGACGACGACGATGAAGATGGGGCATACGCTAGTGATTCAAGCGACGATAATGTTCCCCTCTCAGCATTGAGATCTCCCAAAAAGCCCAAGGATGTCAAAGCGAAGAAGGCATCGTCGAAGGCCACGCCGAAAAAGAAATCGACCAAGACCAAATCGAAATCTTCCTCTTCTGCTAGTACCAAAAAGAAGGCCAAATCCACTTCAACCTCTGCAACCAAAAAATCCAAGGCTTCATCATCAACTACCTCCTCCTCCTCTACTACTACAAGCAGCGGCGGGGGCAGTGGCAGCAACTACCTCTGTGCATCGAACGAACTCTACTCCCACTGCGACAAGGGCAAGCTCATACAGTCCCTCTTGTCTCGATGGTGGCATGCCTACCAATGGCCCGATCCAAAGATACTCATGGAGTCAACTCCTCGGGGATATGATGCCCTCGATGGTTTTCCGGGGGTGTATATTTGCACCCAGGGGAGTAACGTGGGAAAATTCATTGATCGGCGGGATCACACACAATCTCCATCATTTCGAAATTTTGCTCGTAAATCCTCCGAGGAGTTGAAAGAGTTATTATTAGCTGCTATTGAGACACAGAAGAAAGAATTGATTCAACACGAGGGAGAGGGAACTGAGACTGAAAAGAATTTGAAGGCGTTGAGCAAGTGGGCTATGAAATTGAATTGTGCCAAGGCAGATAAAGAGGCGGAGAAGGTATTGAAGGCGAAGAGGCTTGTGTTGCCATGATGGAGAAATATAATGACGGGGTTTATCTCTCGACTGAAGTTTATTGAGAAGTTTCGTAAGCTTGCATATTATGATGTGTGAATTGAGTGTCATGGAAAGGGATTTAGTGCTACAACGAGTAGTTTAATCTATCTTTGACAAGAGTTGACATGACCAACCTTTCTAGGGGAGAATTGAAATATGAAACATATTATTTGTTAGATAACTAATCTGTTCCCACCCACTGAGTTCCAATAGGTTCCAATCAATAGTACTAGAGTAGAGTAGGTAAAACAGGCAACAGAGAGGAAGTAGGATGGAAGTGGTTGAGGGAGAACAATGACTCGATTCATTTCGAAGTTGACTCGACTCTTTTTCACGCAGCTTGCTATTGCTATCGTATCGTAGATATCGTACCTCAAAACAAAATGCCATTTTATTTTTCATTTGCAGTTGCAGTGGAAACAATGGCCGGACTAAAACACCCCCGTAGACGGCTTTCACCGCCATCGTTTCTCTTGGCATTCGCCACAATATTCGATCTATGCATTGCTACCAAGCATTCCTTCTCCACTCGGCATGATACGCGTCATTTAATTGGACCCATAGGAGCCCCGTTTGGCTTTCTCATCGGTGGAATTTATAATTTGACAGTGTTTGATTTTGAGCTGAGCGTTGCAGGCAAGAACAAGGTGGATGTTGGGCAGCAGCAGCATGATGCGTTACAATTTGTAGAAGCTGGGTTTCTACTCAAACGATTTGACTCAATGAGTGATTTTTCTAAATTTTACGACACTGTCTCCGATGACCCATCGTTGTGTGTCTTTGAATCACATAGGAGCATGGATTATGTTTCAACGGATCCATCTAACAAAGACGATGATCTATTGACTGCTGATGATGAGGTTGAAGTGAAATACGATGATGATGGACATCACCATTCGAATAATGTGAAATCTGGGGGGGTGTTCCTATCGATGAATCAACCGGAGAAATCGTGGAAGCCTCAAACCGCCACCGTTTCGTACTCGTTCACGAATGTGAAAGATGAGGGTCTCTATTTTCTTATTTTTCAGCTTTGCTCGCGTGGAGCACAGTCTAAGAACATTGAGATCCGCACATCTTTCGAGCTTGACCTGCACTTCATGAACTTCGACTCATTCGGTAATCCTTCTTACTTGACAGCCGGCGAAATGAAGCTCCCTGGAATGTACTTGTATTTCAGCATTTCTTACGCACTATGCCTCTTCCTTTGGGCGAGTAATATCAGAAACATACGTCTGGGAGGTGAACCAGTGTGGACATCGCAAGACGGGCGTGCGTCACGCCCGTTGGTGCATGCCATTCATCATCTCATGACGATACTACTTGGGCTGAAAACAGTGACAGTATTGTTTGAGGCGTGGAGGTATCATTCCATTCGATTCCGAGGACATGCAGAATTCCTCTCCGCTGTATTCTTTTTCATGTCCTGCATTAAGGGGATATTCATGTTTACAGTCATCCTGTTGATTGGTAGTGGATGGTCTCTGATCAAACCGGTCTTGGGTGATCGGGAGAAGAAGATCATTTGGATTGTTTTGGTGCTCCAGGTGATTGATAACGTTGCGGTAGCTGTTTTATCTCAAGAAACGGAGGGTGAAAATCGTTATGAGGATTGGAGTGCGCTGCTTCACTTTGTAGATATACTGTGTTGCTGTGCAATTCTGATCCCCATAGTCTGGCAAGTCAACTCCCTGGAAAAGATTGTTGAGGCAGAGGCAAGAAAGGCAAACCCAATTTTTGAATGCGATGACGACAATCACGCGAGAAATGTCATCACCGATGTCGAATCAGAGGCACCTGCAACCGCTCTTGCAGCTCGCTCGCTTAGAAAGCTCAAGCAGTTTCAGCGTTTCTACATCCTAGTGGTACTTTACGTCTATTTCACTCGAATTGTGGTATACCTTTTTGCGACAATGCTGGGATATCGACTTACTTGGCTTCGGTATTTGGTCACTGAGTTAGCTACTCTCGTATTTTACCTGGTCGTGGGCATTCTCTTTCGTCCGACGGACGATAACCCTTACCTCCAAGCGCACGGTGGCGAGATTGAATTTGGCCGGCAAGATTCAGATGAACTTCTTTAGCGGCCATTTTAAAGCTTTGAGATAGCCAGATTTTTGAGGCCTCGATTTTTAATTATTCTCGTTGTTGACCCCGGGCAACACGAACTTAGGTATTGTACTAACTTTCAATTGAATGACGGAACAGAGTCAGCCCCGAGTCGACCCATCAGATTGGGCGAGCCGCAGAAAAGATGCAATGAACCGAGCGCGAGAGCTTCGGTCAAGGATAAAGGAAGCGGAGGGAATTCAAGGCACGATAGATTCATCCCTAGTATCGAAATCTGAAACACAGAGGCAGCAGCGCATTCGTCAACTTGAGGCAACGCAAAAGCTTCTGAATAGCCAAACGGGTGGCATCAACGGAATAGGATTTGGATCTGAAGCCCATTTCGNCGGACGACAAATTCTTATCGAACAACCGGTCCGAGGCAGTAACAGGCGTATTCATGATGGCAGTGGCACAAACCCCATCGAAAAGCTTTCACAGTATGAAAAGCCCATGTCATCGAAATCGAGCCTTCAGACGAACATGAACAACTTTGAGGAAGAGTTTTTCACAAGTAGTTTGGAGAAAACAAGGATGGACGGTAATCTCAGCAAGAGCATGCAGACACTATCACTCGAAGCGACTGAAGATGGCATGCATTCCACGGTGAGAGAGATACCGATTGAAGTTAAAGGAAGAGGCCGGGGCCGAGGTCGTTCGCGACCTTCTGTCAGTGGAGGAGAATCTTATATCGAAGAGGCTCATGGATCCAGGCAATCGGCGGTGGTCATTGAAAGCGTCGACTCCAGGACTAAATCACCATATTCTACAAGTACCTTTTCATCCTCATCAATCCGGGTAAATGATAAAAATGAGGGATATGATGATGCCGCAATTCAATCCTATTTGAGGTAATCTTTCAAATGGAATACGTCTTTACCTGACACACTCTGCGTCACTCTCACTTTCACGTCTTGTTATCATGCTCATAGAGCTCGCCGGGTACCAGAGTTTAAAGAAGGAGAGGTAAATACCGCGCTAGAAATGAAATTCATTGATGTTTAGAAACCAAGACCACTCATATCCCTTTTTGCGCGAATTTTTCAGTGTGAGAAGTTGGCAATACTTCGCCAAAGATTGGTTGCTCGGAGACAAAAACGCCTAGTAATGGGAAATGAAGGGTCTATCGTTAAATATAGTCAAGATGGGCTTGGTCTCTTGGATGTCCGCAATCCAATCGAGGATGATTATCAATCTGGTGAACGACATGATGCGGACGACTATTCTGCCAAGTTAAGTACGAGTAATTCCACATTTCGGAACAATGACAAACTGGACAGTATGCAGACAAGCGTGCATGATCCAGGTAATACTGACGATACTCAAAGTCATAACTCCCATGTGGAAGGTGATCCCGACGATGAGGCATCTGTAGTGGATATAACGTTGATACAATGTGATTGCTGCAAGCGGTCATTTGCTCCGAAGATCTATGAAAAGCATTTCGACAGTGACGGCACTCCAAAATGTGCCACGGCCTCCGATAAGAAGAGGGCTGTGTTCGATTCCGCAAAGGTACCGTGATAATACACTGCTGCTATGTTCTGCAGTCATTTAACTCACGCTCTATTTCGCCGGTTGATCGTGCTTTTTCAGGCAAGAATTGCAAACAATGACAACCTAAATAAGGATGAACAAATAAAAGCTCTGCACGTCAACAAGAAAGTCATTAAAGAAGTCGCATCAAAGCGAAATGCGAAGTCTTCGACAAAACGGACCAAAAAGGGTACTAGCAAGTGGCGAGAGGAGTCCCAGCAATTTCGTGAGGCGATGAGAGCAAATAGGCTCGTCAGTCAACCGGTTCAAAAGGGAAGAAAGAAGTAAATTTCGATTGATAATGATGGACCCCATTCAAAAATTATCGGTTTCGTTGAGCTAGTTTTCCTCGATCTCATCTTGACTGACATCTCCTACACCATCGAGCCAACCAATGAACGCTAAAGGAAGCAACGACGCTGCATTGCATACAAACGTCAATAAGGCTAAATTTGAAAAGTCAGTCTCTGTTACATGGACGAAATTTGTTAGTGCAGCACCCAACTCTGTACCGACTGTGCTTGCAAAATTGTAAATGCTCATCAGCGTAGCGAATAATACTGCCTCGACGCCAGGAGGGCATAATCTAGCTGCCAATACCAATGTAGGAAGAAAAGCCATTTCACCTGATTGTGGCCAATCGCGCGTGTTCGGTAAAAGTGAGTAAAAAGCAGGTGATTTTCAAGCCAAATGCAATCAACATTACCTAATATAGATGAAATGACGTCATCGCCAAATATAAATGCTCCGTCTGGAATCCCCAGTTCACGGTTGTAGTGTGAGATGAGAAGTAATTGGGTCAATCCCAGGGGGAAGGAGATCAACGATGTCCAAAACAGTATGTCCTTAATGAGTACTCGACGCAGGTATTGATTGTAGAGCCAAACGCCTAATAAGCTGGAGGCTGCGGTGACCAGCCGTACTCTCCCTAGAAACTCAGGACCGAAACCAATGTCATTCGTAAGGAAGTATAACATGGCTCCCTCAGATGTCGGTGTTGCTTTCCAAATGAAAAGGAATAGAATAGGTTTGTAGATGTTCGGTTGTCGCAAGGTTTCCCAGATGGACAATATTTGAGTCTGTGCATATTGTAACGCATCAACTCTATCCATATCGCTGCTTTTGAGTGTTAACTCGACGATTCCATTATTAGCCTCCTTGTATGTGTTGTTGAGCTTCATTGTAACAGATTCTTCATCAATCAGAAAACTCATTCCACCAACTGCCAAAGGTAGAACACTCGCTATACCGAATACATCTCTCGGGCTCATAGTCTCTAGCAAACTTCCGGAAAAGTATGCTGATATCAATCCCCCGATTGCCGCTGATCCCCAACAGAGAGACTGTAACCCACCCGCAACAGCTGGGTCGTCGCCATTATTGATCGCATCGCGTGTTTTTTGCACCACTATTCCATCGGCCACCACATCTGCAAGGGCAATTGATGCCGATGATAAGAGTAACGATATAATTGTAACTGTAAGGGCTAAAGTACTATCCAATGCAACATCAGAATCTGATAAACTTCCATTTCTCCCCCAAGCAAGAGTTGAGTAACTCAAAAATCCGATCAAGCCTGCCAGAACCAAGTAGCTTCTTCGTCTATAACCAAAGATTGGAAATCCGTCGCTTAGAAATCCATACAACGGCTTAATTGTCCATGGCAATGCCAAAATTCCCATTGTGGCTGACATTTCAGCAGGTCCCATGTGCAGATCATCTTTCAATAGGAAGGTTTGTGCAAGACGCGCAAGACCTAATGCTCCCTCGACGAAGTATATTATGGATATGGCAATGATGTCAGGCGTAGGGTCGATCCCAAGAAACAGTTTCTTTAATAGTGGGTTAGCATTACTGCTGTCATGCTGCTGTTTTGTTGGTAGGTCAGTTAGTTTACTAATGTCGTCTTCTTCATCAGGTGAGGAAACTTGTGAGGTGATTAGATGTGTCACCTCCAGCTCGGTATTATCCATCGATTCCATACATTTTGATCGCCTGCGAAGTCTCAAATCAAGAGTTTGATGTGATCGATGTCTAGATAGTAGCGTCACTAGCGTAGTCCGTCTTGCTGTTATGACGGTGTGCGAAAACGAATGTACGTAAAACAATGATGTTGGCGATGAAGATGTTGTTGATGACGAGGGCGATTGGAGTGCGATGACACTCAGTGCAGCCAATGTGGCCGTGGAAGCGCCCATTGCTCCGATTTCTGTTACAACAGAACCAGGAAAAACTGACTATCTGTGTATATCTCGAAGAAGGAGATCTTCGTTTCGTCGTTGGGGTAGATACTATTACGACCTTTCGAGCCAAAGAAGAATGAGAGAGGCGGCGGCGGCTCATGCCCTCGATTCCCCATTCATGACCTATGTGATGATTGATGATTCATCACAGTCGCCACTTTTTCGCCTTCCCGCCTTTTTTCAGTTTGATTATTGTAAATCTAAAAGAAAGATGACTATGGAGCGAGATAAGTGAGGCTTAGCAGAGCTTATCATCTACTAGGCTAACGGCAGCTCCATGTCATCGCTGTCCGATGTCTGTCCGTCGTCCAACGTCTGTCTGTCACATCAGAGAGATATCTCTCTAAGCGGCCCAAAAAGGAATGACGGGAGTCACCCTCTGTGACAGCACAGAAAGAAAGGAACAGACTAAATCGGGGATCGAACCGAAACTGCAAAGAGTGCAATCACACTATATCCCCGGCAGTGGATACTGCCGACCCATCAAATATCATGAGGGATGCCAAGGGGTTTGTAAAAAAAAAAATTTTGGGGGGGTACTATGGTACCGAGTGGAGCCATCACGCGTCGGTTTGCGGCGCAACTAAAGTGGCGAGTGGTGGATACAATGTAGGGAACGGAGCATTTTGCACCGTAAAATGGAACGTGTGGTCCACGTGGATCGAATACACCGGCATATCTGTGGATGGTAGAGCATTGCTGAACATATGTGTGTGGCGAGCAAGGGTGTCCCAAAACTGCTGGTCCACACGGTCGCGTGTCTTGCGGCCTTTAATCGTAGCAAAATCAAACGGTCCACATATGTAGGTGTCCTGATGTAACAAATTCACGCGGCGGCGGCAGGGAACTAAGTGGTGACGGCGTGCATAGTCCTCGGACGTATCAGACGGTCGAATCAAGTGGGAATCAAGGTCAGAAGTGTCCGCCACAGAATCACCAAAAGGGTGGTAATGTAACCAATACCTCTGATTAACTGCATTGAAACGAACATCGGCGGGATGCAAGATGTAGAAGTCCACAAAAAACTGTCCGTCCTGAAGGCA
>JALLAX010000088.1:0-26865 GCA_036939555.1 Discostella stelligeroides
TTCTGCTCCTGCCCCGAGGGCACCACCACCGGATCCCCCGCCCCCGACGGAACCCGAACTTACCTCATCGGCGGCAACTGGAAATGCAACGGCACCGTCGCCTCCCTCGAACAACTCATCTCCGACTTCAATGCCGCGGGTCACATCCCAGCCAACGCCGAGGTGGTCATTGGCGCACCCGCCATTCACATCCCATTGTGTCTCATGACACTGAGAAAAGATATCGCCATTGCCGCCCAGAACTGTTCGTTGACTGGAATGGGTGCCTACACTGGCGAGGTTGCCGCGTCGCAACTCAAGGATATGGGCGTGACGTGGGTCATTCTTGGCCACTCGGAACGTCGTGAGGGCTTTGGAATGGCTGGCGAAGATAGCGCCCTCGTTGCCAAGAAGACGAAGGCGGCACTTGCCGAGGGGTTGAAGGTTATGCTTTGTATTGGAGAAAAAAAGGAGGAACGTGAGGCGGGTACAACAATGGATGTTTGTGCTAGTCAATTGAAGCCGGTGGCTGATATTTTGGATAAGGAGGATTGGGCCAATGTTTCGAGTGAGTTTTCGAATTCTCACTTTTGAGTGCGATAAATGTGGTGATGTACAACTGTTTCATCTACAGTTTTACTTCGATACTATATCTCATCATTTCATTTCTCTCTTCGTAAAAAGTCGCATATGAACCCGTGTGGGCTATTGGAACCGGTGAGCCTCTAGTAACGAGCTATGATCTCTCTCTCTCTCTTTTGCTTTCGTTTCTTATTTACAATATTCGCAATTTTTTCCTCTTGTCTGCTATCAACTACTCAAACACCGGAAGGGCTCACGGCCACACCCGAAATGGCCCAAGAAACTCATGCCAACATTCGTCAGTGGATGTCCGACAATGTTAGTCCCGACGTTGCCTCGGCCATTCGCATCCAGTATGGTGGTAGTATGAATGGTGCCAATGCCGCCGGGCTTATGGCTCAGCCCGACATTGATGGTGGATTGATTGGAGGTTCATCGCTCAAGATGGACTTCTTTGAGTGTATTAAGGGTGTTCCTTCTTCTTAACCGTCCCTAAAAACAAAAGTGAGTTTCTGTCTAGAGAAAGACAGAGAAAGGCGGGTCTGAAGAGGAAAGGCATTTAGATCTTTCAAGTGAATAGTAGTTAGCGCAGTGCCTAGAAAATGAGTTGTTGTGATCACCACTTAACGAATACGGGATTAATACAGCCACCGTTTCTTGACTGTATGCCATTGTCCTCGTCCCTTCACCATAGTATTTTCTCCAACGATAGCATGCCTACTGTACGTTTGAGTGGTTTTGAGGCGCTCTCCGGGCCAGGAAAAATCGATTCTATGAATAGTAGTTAGCGCAGTGCCTAGAAAATGAGTTGTTGTGATCACCACTTAACAAGTACGGGATTAATACAGCCACCGTTTCATGACTGTATGCCATTTTCCTCGTCCCTTCACCATAGTATTTTCTCCAACGATATGCCTTACACTGGGATTATTGTAACCTTTCACCTTTCATTCTTAGTACGGTGGCTAAAACGTTAAAACTTCTTTCAAGTCATGCAGCCAAATTCATTGACTCGACTCGAGTGAACGGGAAATCCATTCGCACTTCATGCTAGCTCATCAATCAAGGCAATCTCAAGAGTCGAGGAATCGACATATCAGTGTGGGCAATGGGACAGGGAGGAGAGGTGAGCTTGGTGTGCTTAGGACGATCAATGAATAGCGACACCATCTGCTGAACGCCAGTTTGGTTGCCGCCTACATAATAACGAGAAAATGACGAAGCGTCCAATTGCTGTTATTGTCGCTCTACAATTTTTTGTTTCATATCCACTACATGATGTTGTTGACGCCTTCAGCTCTCGAAGCCATCGGTCTGTGGCGACTCATTCGTTCAGATGCATTGATACAGGTGAATCAGATACTCAAAGACTATCCGTTGATAGCGTAAATCAACTGATACAAAATAAGCCTCGAGAAAACGATGCTACCGTTCATGACAGTCAAACTTCAATATCAAGGCGAAATGTACTCCTATTGTCGGCCATTGCATCGTTGGCATTTTCCCCTTTGATAGAATCGTCGTCGGCAGCAGTTTCCACAACCGATCCATTAGAAGAGTTATCTTTTGGAACTGCAACCTGGAACGATTCAGCCTTTGCATCGCAACAATCTTCATCTATACCGCTTAGTGCTAGAATCGTACCACCATCGTTTGCGACGTATCTCGCGCGATTCCTACTTCACTATGATGAGGGTGCATCCGCGTGGTGGGTGGATCAGTCGGGATCATTTGCATTACTTCCTTCTTACGAAGCGAAGAAAAGAGAGGGAAAATCTTTTGGTTCATACGCATCTTCAATACAAAAGGGACTATATTCATATGTTTCTGGAGATGACGAGAAGAATATTCGATCGTACTCAAAGGTGCAAGCGCAATACACAATATTGTTAACTTCACTGATGGAAAAGTATGGTACCAAAGAGGGAGCAATTCGAGACATTGCATTGCTATTTGCCATGCTTCCGGCAGTTTACCAACCAACCGATTTATTACTTAAAATAGAAAAGGCTGCTATGATGGCCACAGTGATGAATGATTGTCGAAGTACAGATGAATTCCCACCAAATTATCAGGAAGATTTTACGCTCTTGCTACCTACCAAATATGAAGCGCGATACAGCGCTTCGACGAAATCCTTCGCCATCAAGCCAAACATAAATCTCTTTGAAATCGGCATCAATGAAGACTCGGGATCGCCCGCTATTGCAACAACATTTGGTCCTTTGTCATCGCGACCACTCTCGCGCGAACGAAAGCTATCATTGGATGTGTATGCCTTGCTGGGAATTAGTGGTGGGGCTGGATGCGCATTGACTCACACACTAGTCATACCGCTGGATGTTGTGAAGACGAGGTTACAAACTAATCCTGGTCAATATGAAGGTGTGTTTGATGGTACGACAAAAATTGCGAAAATGGAAGGAATATCATCATTATTTCTTGGCTCCCAAGCAACTGTAGTAGGGTACTTGTGGTATGGAATGAGCGTCTACCCCAGCTACGCGTTTTTCAAAAGATATATTGGGGAAAATATGCTGTCGTCTGCGTTTGCTGTTGCACATTCGGATGAAATAGCATTGGTTGCAGGGGCAATGGCAAGTGTCGTTGCAAGTCTGGGTTTAACACCAACTGAGGCGTGTAGAATCAGGGCTGTTGCGCAGCCTGAAATTTATCGTGAGAAGGGTCTACTGGGAACGCTGAGAGTGATCGGGAACGAGGATGCGGCATTAGGGTGGAGGAATCTGTATACAGGACTTCCATCGCTCATGGCACGTCAGGTAATCTTTGGGTCAGTTAAGTTTCTTTGCTTTGAACGAGTTTCAGATGCAATATTTTCTGTATGGCCAGAGTTGAGAGATGTTACCTACACTGCATTAGGAGTAACCCTTGTAGCTGGAGGAATATCAGGTGCATTGTCTAGTGTTATTAGCCAACCTGCCGATTCAATACTGACATATGTTGCAAAACAGAGTGCAGGTGGGCTAGGTATACTTGATGGCGCACAGAAGATGATTGAAAATGAGGGATTTGAATCACTCTTTCGGGGGGTTGGAAGTAGATCAGTTTGGGCTGGCTGCATCATTGCTGGCCAATTCTTGCTATATGATTTATTCAGGGCATTCTTTGGCATATCTGGTGACAATTTGAATCAGGTATTAGAGGTAGTCTTGCCTAGGAATCTGTAGTAAGCACGAGGCAAATAATTCATCGATTTTGAGATAAGTCCAAACAGGTTCACTCTAGAGTATGTCCTCCGACCAGACCGAAGACTCCACGTCGTGTCAAGGCTCGAAAAGTAGACGGACAGACAGACGCTTCGATTTTTGATTTTTGTCTTGTGCTTTTGCTTGCTTGCTCTTGACGTCTGCTGCTCCACGTGTCACGATCTTCTCCTTCAAGCCCAAACTTGGCTGACGAAGACGACGACGACGCGATCGATCGACGATCGACCTCATTCATTCGAGCAGCGACGGCAATGGTCATGAGGAGATATTAGGATTGGTATTGTTGGATGTAACTGTCATCCGTGAATTCAAAAGTCGAGATTATCACCATGAGAATATCTCAATTATGCACAACTTGTGCAGCGGTAGTGCTGTATGGCAATGTCGTTGACGCATTTTTTGTCCCACCCGTGTTAGTCAATCAACGACATGGAAAGGCAGCAAGCCTATCGAGGACTGAATCGCTCAATCTCTGGCTTCCCGATGACCACACGTTCGCATCCGCATCATCATTCATCGCAACAATTGACTCCGATATAGCATCCATTCCCGATGATCAATTCGGCAAGGTATTTGCTGGTGGTATATTCATCATGTTTGGGTCTGTTCTGTCAACCATCTTTGTAGGATTTCTTATTGAATCTGGTGGTGGTGGATACGCAGATTTGGTTGCAGAAACATACGCGGAACAAAACATGGGTGAACAGGAGGAGTCCTACTTGAATTCTTTGGGTCTGGTAAGTTAATTGGTGATGGATTTTTCACTTTCATAGGAATAGTTTCAGTCTGGTTTAATCCCTATCATTGGATTTCATACATCTCAGAATGCTGGACAAAAGGCTGAAACAGAGGAAATGGTGAGATCTTTTCGGGAGAAAAAGATGAAGAAAGCGGGGACTTGGACGATTGCTGATGAAGAGCAGAAGCAGCAATTGATGGAAGAAAAGAAGATGTTTGATGATTACGACTAACCCACGTTTTCAAACAACTCCGAAGTGTGCTTGCTTTTTTCCCTTAAACTGAATATTTCCTGGACAACTATTAATGAATATATTGATTGACTAGATATCATGCCTGATTATACTGATGTTGCGATGCCTGCATATGCCGGTACGGTGTCAATAAAAACACAAAATGATTATTGATGTTGCGATGCCTGCATATGCCGGTACGGTGTCAATAAAAACACAAAATGATTATACTGATGTTGCGATGCCTGCATATGCCGGTACGGTGTCAATTGTCAATAAAAACACAAAATGCTCAGCTAATTATCATAAGAGTCCTGAGTAGCAATGAAAATCTAGCATATTAATTATAGCAAGCATCATGAACCATCGTCGTCTGTGTATTCATCCTCGCCAGAACCCATTGAAAATACAAGCACTTTGTCTTGCTCGTAGCATGGCACGTAAATTTTTGCATATCCACTTTGCTGCTGTGCCTCCAATGAGCTCCCCATAATGTCGTCATACCCAATAGCTAAGCTTCCAACGGTGGCTTTACACTTGATTTCACACATCAATGAATACTTTGTGCTTTTATCAATACTGCCATCGTCAATGTTATAATCAGTGGAATCCACGGGTCGTAGAATGTAGGCGGACTCGGCACAATCTCCAGACAGTCCAATTAGCGGTCGATGCCATTTTTTGTCTTTTCCCACTCCTCCTCCTCGCGTAGGGAAGAACGTGTAACAAAATCCAGGTGCACCAGGGTTGATCATATTACTCAGCTGACTTTCAACCTTAAATCCCGATGCAATAATGCTGCGAGGCCATGGCATTGTTTTCCAAGCATTTCTACCATTAGGAATTCGGTAGGCGAATAACGATCCTCCGTCTATTTTGGATTGGTCATCAATAGTGCTATGACTAGTATTGTTCAATGCGCTCACTTCAATGTAGTCTTGATTTGACAAGTTGGAATTGGCGTGCACATTACTCTCGGCAAAACTACACTCATGGCTCGTCACCAACAAATGAGAAAAAGCATCGCCATTTTTCAATGAAACGACTGTGCTACCACTATCTACCACTCTCGGTTGGGAACTCGATTCATGATTCTGCATAGTAGCGAGCCCATCCAGGTCGGCAAGAACAGAGCTAAATGCAGCTCCACAACGTTCATCTATAATTCTATTGAATACAATTTTCGGATCGGAACCGATTTTGAGAGAATGTAACGAGAGTTTTTTGCTAAAAAATTGACTCGCAATGATTTCAACTGTATCATCCGACGGGTCGAGATCTGCAACACTGAACATAACATCGGGACCTTCGTCCAAAATTCTGTAGCAGCAAATGCAAAATAAATTCTGTTAGCATGATGACTTCATTCTGCTTGTCAACAAAGGGTCATGGAGAGAATTAAGCACAACGTACCTCAATGTCCATGGAGTGTTTCGACTACTAAATGGATCAAAAACCGTCCCGTCCTTATCAAGTGGAGTTCCTGTCTTCGTATCAATCGAATGAGGTTTGGGACATTCCAGCCACACAAGTTGTCCTTGCCCCAATGGTTTCCCCCCACCACTACCAACACTGCCCGTATCGTATGATCCATTGCTGCCACCCTTGTTAAGTAAGGGTAGAATTTTCGCCCGTGCAGCGAGGATGGAGAGCCGACCATCCCCAGTCAAGTCTATCCATGTAGCTCTATGATAGAACCAATTTCCACCGCCCCCGTCAACGTTAATTGTATCGTCTCGTAAGTTCGTAATGCCAGTCAAAGAGTCTATCCACTCGGATCGAGCATTTCCCGGTCTTCGTACTACGTACAGGCCACCCTTGTCCTTCCCCGGAACAAGGAATCCATCCGTTACTAGCAACGCATCATCCATCAGTCGATTAGTACTCCCACTATCACCACAACATGCCGACTGACGACTTTGGTAGTTGGTATATAATTGGCTCGGTATGGATTGAACCTCATTGGGCCACTTGATCGCTCTGGCAGTTCTATCATTCACGCTTGATATGACCCCCGATGGTATGTCAAGTGTGTGCATTTCTCCCCGTTGGTTGGTCAATGAGAATCCCGTCACCCAGAGGCGTTCACCATTCGAGTTTTTCGAATCATAATCTATATTATTAGTGTTTTGTCTCGCGGCGGTGGTACTGTCATCGTTGTTGTTGTTGTCGTCATTGCGCAATTTCCAATTTATCCACTGACCAAATACTCCCTTTCCAGTGCTAGTACCTCGACCATCCTTGCCTCCTCGTTGTACCAGTTCAGGATGATTCAGTGATCTCCCCGCCCCTTCCTTTTGTAAGATATTAACATAACCAGGTTTCTTTACATGTATCTCTGCCAACAATTCCAGACTTAGAAACTCGTAATCGCCGTGCAATTCTTCACGTTCCTTATCATCCAACCAATGAAATATATCGTAAGATGCCAAGCTCTTTTCGATACTCGTGCCATTTAAATAGATTTGTGATTCTGCATAGCCAAGCCATTTCTTGGTGGGATTTTGTTTCACGCTGACGTAGAGTGGATATTTCCCAGTAACGAACCTCTGTCGTCGCATGTTGGATGTTTTGGCCATCATGCTGTGATGTGCCTTGGATAGACGTGCTAAGGACGAATAGGATTTGGCGTTTCGAGTTGTGAATGTAGAAGAGGTGGTATCAAGTGTGTCAAGAAGTCGTTCGCTGACGCTAACGAGATCGTTGACAACATTGAATTGGTTGAAGGATTCGTCTACTTGTTTTTTGCTGTTGATAATGACATCATCATCATCATCATCTTTATTGATTTGTTTGGTGCTAAAGGGAATATGATGATTCTCGAAATCTTGGTTTTTGCTCAACCCATGATGTATGGAAGGGGATGGACGTGGGGGTAGAAGGCTTTTTTCTCGCGACTTCTTTTTTTGTCTGACACTCTCGTATTCAATCTGCGTTATTGTGTCATCCTTCGTCGATAGAGCAAATCGCGCACGATGATGCCAGTGATTCCGTGATATTATTGGTGTCATAAACGCGTCTATTCCACCTAGTTGATGCAGAAGCTGCATTATCATTATAGTTGTTGCAGCAGCTATCATGACACTCGTCTTCCTTCTCCTCCGCCGTCGAATGTGAAGCTGGCAGCATGAGCATGACGACGATGACGGTTTCGACACTATTGCTGATGATGTCGAGAAATCCATGACGGCTAATTCATCGATCATCGGGGCGGTAATAATAATTGTCCGGAAACGATCAGTTAAGATGTCATACTAAGTACTATTCGGCCTTGGTGCAGTACGAATCTGTAAGAATGCGGCGAGGCTGCGGCTGTGGATGGCGCCGTCCATGATGTGTGCTTCACAGATGATTCCACGTAGAAGATACCAACCTCAAGGTCCTTCCGTCCCACCTGCATCATACATCATGCATCAGCATTCAGCATGACTTTTGTCCACGTGGAATCAAATCTTCGACCTATTGATTGATCGATGTTTCTTCCTCATTCCTCATGCTCTCATGCACTCATGCACCATGACCATGATGATGACAAACTGAACCAACTCTAGATAGTCTCGAAAAGGCAACAGCAAATAATTCAGCCTCTCTAAATAACACTGTTCCAAAATGCGCATGGGACGACCAACCAAACCGAGGAAATCCTCCTCCTCCTCCAGGAAGAAGAATAAAAATGCAGACAATACTGCGTCGTCTTCTTCTCACCTCCCAACGAATCGCCCCAAGTTAAGCTCGCCAACATTGGTAGTCGGTCAAATATCTTCCAATCTCATCGAATCGATTTATGCGCCCGTATTATATGATTTGGCTGTGGCGAGTGTTGAGAATTATGCCGATGCAATCTTGGCATACGAAGAACAGACACAACAACATCAACAACTTCTTGTTTTGTCAAAGACCAACGCTGACAACGACGATGATGATGATGATGATAATGACAATGAGAGTGTGGAAGGAGAAGAGGTAGAGCTGGATCTAGATGGCAATATTAAATTCAGTGAGCCATCAACTATGGAATCCAGTGGTGGCAGCAGCATTCCTTCTCCACCACCACCACCATCCTCCCATCGACTGTTATTCACCACCCAGCACGACATTGACGAACTTTCCTCCCTCCTACGCGAAACATCGGAACACTTCTCCACCCCCTCCAATTCGTGGAAGGTGCATGCCAACGCTGCCAAATTTGAACGATTGCTCGATGAAAAGTATGGCAAGTTCCGGCCATTTATTGAATCCCATCCCAATGTCGAATTGTTCATCAAGAATGTCCAAAGGAAGTATGCCATGGGGGCCTTTTCTCCCCTACGGAAGGGCCCTCCTCCCATCAATAAGACTACAGCAATCATGATATTGTTCATGATGCATCGCAATAATGTTAAATGGGAGGCGTTGATACTTGTGGCAACCTTTTGCTTGGTGGGATTGCAACCCTGGGCTTTGGTGACATTGGTAGCGGTGGGGAAATGGGAGATGGATCGTCGAAAGGGACGGAGGGTGTATGGTATGCCGAGGAAGCTCAAGGTTTGTGAACCATATTATGCACGATGTGGAGCTACTTCCGCGGCTGCAAAACAGAAACAAGAGCAAGAGGAAAAAGAAGATGGAGAAAACGAGGAGGAGGAACGTGCCAAAAAATATGCCATACTAGAAAAGCCGGTGGGGACCAAGTTTAACCCTGCCGATTTGAGTCTGCGAGATGAGAAGTACGATGTGCTTATATTGGGATGTGGTGTCGAGACACTCTGCACTGCCGCCCTATTGGCACGTGCTGGACGGAAGGTTTGTGTGCTGTCACCGACGGAGGATGTATCGGAATGCGTCGTGATGGAGAAAAAAGCGAAGAATGGAAGCATGTTTGCCAATGTGCCATTTGATATTAAGGGTATGAACATCTCATACTTGTCCACGCAGCAGACGATGTTGGCCCCGGCCCTTGTGACGAATACCGATACTCAGGGAGGGATACGATTTGCCCGCATTGGCAGTCCTTGTGACGGTTATGCGCATTCCATTCTTTCCGTTCCTGGATTGGGTACGGATAAGATTACTTCCGAACCTATCCCTGTTGTGATCAACGCAGAAGGACCTACAGCAATTGCTGAGTATTGTGCAAACTATCTCGGTGATGGGTTTCCTTGCATCGACTCGGAAGGGAATGACAGTGGCAATAATTCGACGAGCTTGGGGTACATCAAGGCATGTCAACAAATCAATGCCGGCTCTGGGGAATATTATCTATCAAAACAGCTTGCTAGTACTGGTTCATCTGAATCAAACGTGTACCAACAAGCATCCATCCGTCCCGCATCCGCATTTCTTAACAAATGCTTGCCGTTGAACACACATGTTCGATCACTAATGGCAGCCATTGGTATGCCAAATGAGAATTTATCTCCTGACAATACGAGCATGGCTGCACATGTTACACACTTGTGTGCCATGCTAAGTGAGGAGGGGATGGCATATCCCGTCGGAGGGCCGCGTGCATTGTGTCATGCATTGACGAGTGTAATTGAGCAGTGCGATGGCAGGGTGGTAAGCGGAGTCAGCTTGCAGGAACTATTGTTTGAGAAGCTACCTGAGAAGTCGTTTAAGGAGGATAAGACTAAGGACCGCAAGAAAAAGGAACAAGAAGGCAGTGATGCCGACGCTAGCACATCCTCTACCGAAACTAATACTGGTCCTAAGCCGAGATGTAGGGGAGTAAGGCTTCAGAACGGATGCGAGGTTACAGTCTCGGATGGCAGAGGAGCAGTTTTATCAACTCTGGGCTTCATTCCAACCTTCCTACATCTTCTCCCTTCTGATATACGTGCTACTCATGGTGTACCTCCGGGCCTACCCGCAGTGTCCGAACGTCGCCCACTAATGAAGATCCTCGTTGGATTAAAGGGAACGAAGGAGGAGCTCGATCTGACTGGTGCTGACTGGTATCGGTTGCCAAACGCGTCCCTGCCTAGAGATGAGCTAGATCCGTTGACGGGCGAAGTCAAGTTCGGAACAATCGGCATAGATGAATCCGATGATGAATTACGACGAGCACTAACGGATAGTGATGGTGCAATCGAAGGCGAAACGTTGGAACATTCTATTTCGCAGGGTCAAAGTGGCCGAAGAAAAAAGCATGATACCGCATCATCTTCTGCTTTGTCTTCCACGACAAAGAAAGTTCCTCGGTCAAGATTTACATCAGGAGAATCATGGATGAAAGTTTCTTTCCCGAGTGCCAAGGATCCAAGTTGGCAGGATCGATTCGGCTCGGTATCCACATGCGTCATAACAATAGAGGCAGGCGATGATTTTGTTCGAATGTTTGATACCAAGCCTAAAATATATTCTATCCTTAGTAATGGATCGTCGTCGCCGGGAGAAATCGAGCGTTTGCGTGATCGAGTGTTAAAAGACTTGGTGGACACATTCCCTCAACTGGAAGGTAAGAGAAAGATCATTGAATTCACATATCTGTCGCGTCTCTTTTCTGACAGACAACGCACTTCCGCTTGCATCAATTATTCTAACATAGGCAACATCAATGACGTTGAAATCCGTGGTCCGTACCGTTCCGGTTTGACTCAAAATCCCGCAAGATTTGCTATCAAAGGCAATCGCCCTGAAATGCCATATCCTGGTCTATTCGTTGGAGGTTCAGACCTAACAGTAGCAGATTCAACATCAGGAGCGTTAGTAGGCGGATGGCTGGCAGCAAATGCCATCATGGGATACAACCTAGTGGACCAACTTTACTTGAAGAAGAATATTACATCAGACCTGCATCAGTTTTTAGAGGAGCCGAGTTTGGTCACGGAACGGAATGGAGTGATCGTTGATGATTTGGCGGTCCCAATAAAGGATTTGGATGTGGGAAAGAGCATGAACATTGGGGCAACAAATGCTGCGGAATCAACCAAAGAGGGGTAAATATAAAATGCAAGAATTCGAACTATGATTCATGAACGTCGTTCCTGCATGTCGTGTCGATACAACGTTGCCACTGCAGATACAATGTACTATACCCTCGTTCGAATTCCTACCTCTACCCAGGCAGACTCAACTCACACCCTTGCCAAAATATGAAACCATATCTACTTTTCCGACGGTGAATGGGAACTCTCTAGTGTCACTGTCGCCGGAACAGTAATCGAATCACCGGGAACAGTCAAATGATACTCATATGGGATGATTTTTGTTTGATGTAACAGCGGTAGTTTCGTATTACCTGTCTCTAGGTCTAATGTTAACAACATGAAAAACCGATGATCGTGTTAATTTATTATCTGATCTGTCTTTCCCGTTGAACACGGACAAAGATCAATCTGGGCACTGAATAAGTATTTCTCCGCAGTGATTGTTTGATGTACGCGGGTGTGCATTCCTCGTGCACTCTCTCCTCCAATCTTCGTTACACCGCTTCCCTAAGTAGCCACAAGTAGCCAACCAAAGAAAATAGCTCCGTCCACCTATCAATCGATGCACTTTCTCATGTTTATTTCTTCACAGAGTTCATAGCGAGCGAGTACAACAACGTTCCAAGAATGGCAATTGACGATCCAATAATCGATCCTGTAGACATTGGTGTCTTGAATGCCACTACACTCGCAACAATAATCACGACACGTTTGATGGTATTTCCCACTGCATGCGTAACGGGGTTGACCTTCCCAAGGGCAAGGAATGCCACCTCATTGTATAGGTAGTATGTGGCACCACCAAGGAGGAGCAATGTGGAGAGGGATTTGTTTGTGAAGGATCCTCCGGCGACAGCGGCCTTGAAGGCGGGGAAGAAACCAGTTCCTTCCACGGCGAGCATCATTGGGATGAGGATTAGGGTGGACATGGCCGTGAGGACGGCATACAGGTTTTGTGCATCAAGATTTTCGCCAATCTTCTTCCCGCTCATAGTTTTCTTCGACAACACTCCACGAAGGGAGGAGGAAACGTTTGATAGCATGGCCGAGGCGAGTGCTAGTACAGTGAAGGAAAGCTCCTTCATCGATGCAATAGCCACTCCACCAATAATGGGAAGAAGGGTAGCATACACCTTCATAGGTAGAATTTCGCCAAGGAGTAAGGCGTTGGCACCACATGTGACAACCGGCTCCGATGCCTTGACAATATGTGCGAATGAGACGGCACCCGCGCCCAACGCGATGACGGCTCCGACATGCACTCCAGTGTGACAGATCGCAATAGGTAGCAGGGTCTTCAAATCCTCGAAACTAAGTTTCGGAGCCTTGCGCAAACCGAGGAGCCAGAGAGGAACAAAGTATAGAATACCCGTGGCCATTTGAATTGTGGCAATGGTCCATGGGAAGGCAAGTGCGTTGAGCGCTTGCTTGTTGTAAATGTTGTAGCCAATGTTGAAGAGATACCAAAGGGCAAAGTAGGAACCGACCTGGAGGGTTTCAGCGATGTTGGAGTTGTTGTCAGCTGAAGCGGCAGCGCCTCCGGTGGATGAAAGGGCTAGGGAAGTGGCCGATGATGATGTGGTCCTACAGTGATGAGAAATGAGAATGAAAGAAGGTTCGAGAAGTGAGAGAATGAATCAGACAATTTTGCTTTCGATGCGACCAACATCCAGTCGAGAGACATGAAAAGAATTGGAGAGCTCTGTCCCGTCGAAGATAGATGACCAACAGCGAAGTCATCAACATCAACGTATGAAAATCATCGTACAAACTCACTTGGCGAACGCATTCCCCACCGATGGAAGGACAACATCCCCACCGCCACCAAACGTAGTCTTCTTAGTTGACGACGAAGTTGCTACATTGGCCGCACGAGGCGAGAAGGCGAATGCACTTGCCGAGGTGGCCACGAGAGCTAGTAGAGCAAACTTCTTCATGATGATGGCCATTGTATTATTTGTTGGATTATGGATTAAGCTAGTTGTGAGGGTGTGTGCAACATCAACTCAACAACAAATAAATCATGAACGTTGAATTGGTTGAGGTCGGCGTCAAAGAATGGAGCGGCGGGATAGGCGCATCTTCTACTGGCGCATACGTACTTCAAGCGATATGTTCAGCGATGTCGGTGCATCTGAATTTGGAATTTGGATTTTTTTGTGTCCATGGAGGACACACGATTGATGGAGAGTGGGCACAAATAATGACTCATCGTTTCCGACCAAACCTCAAAACACAAAACAGAAACAGCAACAGCAACAGCAACAGGTGTGTAACAGCAACAGAAACCGATCCACGAACGGCGGCGTGCTCTACTCAGCTCTCAATCTCAGCAGTACAATAGGAAGGCGAATATTACGCAAAGATGCCATCTCCAACGAAGACAGTCGAACTCCGAAGACGGCGGCGGCGGAACAATGGCAGGGATCAATTCGAAACGGCAATCAACAATGCCGCTGCCGATGATGTTGGCGACGCATGCTCTTCTTCCTGCTCCGATTCGGATACGCCACTGCCGGCGGATGCTAAACATGTCAAAAATGATCATGCCACGTTTTCGGCACCACCATCATTGCCATCGGAGACACAGTCAATACTGCAAACTTTCCTCCCGTGGCTAGGTCTACTTGTCTGGCCATTCATGCTCTTCCTCCCATTGTTACTTAACCACACTATTCAGTTTCATTACACCAACCTCTTCCCACGAACATGGTACACGATCCATGGTGACAATTGGCTTGATAAATCTGCAGAAGTGGGAGGAATTTGGGAATGGGGAACGAAAAAGTTGTTTCATTCAATTGGTGATGATCATCAACATAAACCACTGCGACACCCATTAGGATTGTCATTGGGTATCTCTGCCGTTGCCGTGGGCCATGTCTTCTTACTACTTTATTTTCGATTGCATCAACGGCAATTATTGGGAAACACCACATCTGTGCAACGACGTGGAGCGGTACAATACAACTACTCCGAGGCATTACAGAATCATCTCTCGCAACCGGGCGGATTTTTACTCCTGGGGTTGTACCTCACCATCACTTGGGTATTTGACATGCTACCCCCCTCCTATTATTCCTTTGCTGGAGGCATACAGTACACCCGCGTTGGACTTTGCTTAATCTGCCAAGACTTTGTCCAGTTTGTCATGCACAAGTTTGAACATGTGGCTCACCCCAAAATGTACCGTATCTCGCACAAACCACATCACAAATTTACCAATCCCAAGCTGTTCGATGCCTTTGATGGGAGTGTCCCCGACACGGCAATTATGATACTGATCCCTCTCTTTGTGACAGCACATGTTGTGCGAGATTGCAATGTATGGACATACATGGCGTTTGGATCCTCCTATGCCAATTGGTTAACATTAATTCATTCCGAAGTGATCTTTCCTTGGGAGCCTCGAATATTCCGTTCACTGGGGTTGGGAACTTCGGCCGACCATCATGTCCATCACAAGTTTTTCAAGTACAATTTTGGGCATTTGTTCATGTGGTTTGATATGATGGTTGGGTCGTATCGTAGTCCAAGGGAGGTTTGGGGAAAGGAGTTTAATGTTGGTGTGTGAGTGTTTGAGCCTGTAATTTTGATATGAAATTCGAGTTTCGCGATATTGTATGTTGATTATGGACATTGATGTTACTCTAGAGAAGTTTTTTCAATCAAGACTGTAATAGAAGGAATAATGATGTAACTATCATCAATAACCCCGAAACACAAACTTTCCGTAAACCAACGGAGGAGTAGTAACAATAAATCCATGGCAAATCACACTCATACTCTTCATATTCATGATTCCTGTACACGTGAATTGTTTCTTTGGGCGTAGTTCCACGAGATGTGAAATAACCAAAGGGGGTGGTAGACTCCTCCTCTGTCTCTCCTTTGGAAGAAAACTGAGAGGGCAACGGAGGTTTCGCGTCTAGCTTCTCTCGTGATTCCCATGATACATTTATATTTTCATGATCAATGGTCGGTACTTGTTTCGTGACGTGATCTTCTTCTCTATAGACAGCTTCACTCCATTGATCTTTGTTTTCAATCACCTCCTCTTGCAATGGAGGTTCGACTTCTATCGCAGTTGATGCCGTGGTGGTATCTTCATTCTCCAATGTTAAGGTACAAGTCTTTGTTTCCAACTTTAAAATATCATCGTAAACATTATTGAAAATATCCACAAACAATTGAGGATCCAATATCGGAGGGGCACGAGAATAATTGTCATCGTTATCCTGAGATGCAGCAAGAGATGCGCCCCAAATGGCAGCGCACTGACGCTGCAGAGGCGTTCCATGGTGATCATCATTATCCTCTACACTACAATCACCAGTTGAGAATGCCGTTTGATGGAAGGTACCAATCTCCTCGGGTTGCATATTCCCACCTGCATCATGTGCTAGAAAGTAGCCAGAAATTGCATCGGCCATCAACTCCTTTCGTCGGTCGTCGTTAGTGAAGGAGCTGTCGGGAGGGACAGTCATATCTATTTGAAATTGCACGTGATGTCCAAATTCATGGGCGTGAACAAAGTCGGGTCCACTCGATTCCAATCCCAAATCATACAAGAATTCCAAGACTCCATCCCCGATTATTATGGAGTCCTTAACATGACTTGACGAGGAATCATCCGAGCTTGTGGCGATGGCGTTCATAGTTAGTAATGGGTTTTCGTAACCTCCGGGTAAATTCTCGATAAGGCTTTGCACCTCCGTGGCGAAGGCTATTATTTCGCTCATATCATCAAAGTCAAATATGTGCATTATTGTCGGTATAAGGTTGTTTTTGTCCTTCAATGATGATCCATGCATCGATAGAAGTAGAATGTCGTTGACCATAATTGAGTTATCAACGTCTGCCAATTCCCAAAAGGAGATGGTATCTCGGTGGCGTGACTGAAGTTCATTCGTTTGTTGATCATTCACGAAGAATTCCATTCCTTCCTTCTTGTCAATATAATGCTTGAAAATAAAACTCATTTGCAAAATCTTATTGTCGTACAGCGTTTGATATACATTGTACCCCATATCTCGAACTTTTTTTGTGGTCCATGTAACTAGTGGGCTGGTGCACACTCCCAACGTAGAGCGATGATGATCATCACTGCCAGCATCAAGACGAAGCTGCTTGAGTATTTTTTGGTTATGTCGATGATGACTAAGCGAGAGGATGTTGCCACTGTCGAAGGAATGATGCCGTTCGTCATGGAGGTGTTCCGCTAGGTTGTCGTGACCGTGGCGGACACGTAAATGGTAGTCCTCATAATTCAATGTTGCACCCACCGTCGAGATATTGATGACACCAGCAGCGCCGAGGACAGCGAGCGTATGATAACAACTTGGTGCTCTCTGTCGCTTCATGTTGAAAAGGCTGGTGGACATGTGTAGTAGATAGTGGGTTCGATCCAAACAACATTGTGAGTGTGAGGTGAGTTGTGGTTGTGAGTGTTGAATGATGAATGATGAATGATGAATGAGCGAGGGCTGTTCTCGTTTATTGTTTAGCGCTGCAATGGAAAAGCGATACATCGGAATTAATATTAGCGATATATATTCTTCTGCTCAGCAACAACAACAAAGAACAACGAACAAGCGTGACAGAAGACGAGAGATCATGACATGACAGCTAGCTTGACACCGATGCGATCCCGATCCCGAGCACAAGGATTGACATCGACATGATTCATATCTTTTCAGCCCCTCTATCAATCCATACAGAATATCTTCCTTTCAAGAAAGACTTCACTTCAATTGAAACCTACCCCTCGGCAACCAGCGCAACAGGCAACAGAGAGTACTAGACCGTAAATCATGTTCCTTTCTCCACTAGCACAGCCATTCCAACCCATGGAATTTGCCATCTTCAACGATGGCGTTCCATCCAGTGTCTTTTACGGCAGTCACCCTGATCATGACGTCATTCGACTCATCTCGGACGAGGCGATTGATGAGCTGTTTCCGCCGAGCGCGGAGGAGGTATGTCTGATCTTGTGTGTTGTTTGTTTGCCCAAGTTTGCAATTCACATGAACTTGAGCTAGTGGTGATGGTGATGGTGTCATCTTGTTTCTTACAATCAACTTACGCACCACATTAGGTGGCCGAAATGGAAGCAGCGGATGAATTCGTTGAAACCATGGCATGGCTATCCTACCTCGATGAATGCGACATGGAAGCCCGCTCGTCTTTTGCTGGCTATAAAAAACGTTGGGCCGCACGCCGTGAGGATGGTCTCATTGGTAGGCCCCATCCTCCCAGAGCACGCCATGAAGATGTTGGCCCACATCCAGTGAGTTCCGCTGATGTCGAGTCGTCGACAACTCTGGTGATGTTTGCACCGCGCAACTTTGAGATGAGGCCTCGCAAGATCGAGAGTCGAGTTCATGGCGCACTATCCAGTGTTCCAAAGAATGCCAAGGGATTGCACGGCCATCGAGGATTGATCCAACAGCCAAGGAAGCATTGCTAGAAAGACATTGCAGTGGCTTATCGATGCGCACCCTCTGTTGATGTGGCCTTACCCTTGTCCCTGAGAAGATCGTCACTTCTGTTCTCCATACATTATGAAAAATATCACAAAAAGCTAGAAAATGTATCACACTGAAGTTGAAGTACAGCAGTGTGAACAAAAAACATAGAAAAATAATAATGAATATTAAGTACAAAATAAATTTTGTAGAGAGAACTTCGGATTTCATTTGCATTGTCGAAATTGTCGACGATCTCTGGGCGGAAATTCGTTGGAATAATATCTGATAATGCTACTCGGGGGTACTTTGAGTTTTCTTTCTGCGCTGATTGTGTTGGACGACGCACGTTGCGAGCTGTTGTCGCCTCAGCATAAATAGGCATAAATCCTTATCCAAACTCAAACTTGATTGTTTCTCACATGTAAGAAATCTCAGTAACAGTCGCTCTCTTTCGCTCTCATGTACTACGTCCATTATATTGTTGCACCAAACCTAGCACTCTCGTGTCAAATCTCTTCGAAGTTATTTTGGATGAATCTATCGGTGTAAAAGGATTGAGTAAACTTTCAGTATATATGCGATGGACGTTGGACTACGAACAAAGCAAAAAGGATGAAATAATAGAGAAACCAAAACAAATAAAATTGGAATGGAGGAGGATGAGGTAAGCGGATGAGCCTCGTATCATATTTTTTTAGAACAAGGAGCTGTCGTCAACAAACGTACCATCAACCCACACAGTTCGCTATCACGTGATTTTAGAATTTGGACGTTCTCAATTGAATCCTCAACCAGTGCAATATACCGTGTATTCGTCGTGACGTATCCTAATGAACATGGCACTTCGTTCAGTATTTCATGCGGTAAACGTAAAAATAGGGCAGACAAAAATAGCTGGATAAGATGCACACCCTCACCATACGCTCTTAGTCTATCCGACGAACATAAAAATCCCACCCAACACGCATCCATAATCCCCATAGCTCCCCCGCTTGGCGGAGTTTTCCACATATTCTCCTCCAAAATTTCATGCAATCGTTCACATGCCGAATGCATTACAAATTGATATTTAATGCGACATGGCCATTCTTGTCTTTGCTTCGCGGATGTTATCGTTGTAGCCATTCCCTCTCCGTGTTCATTATTGGTGTTGTAGTCGTCATCCTCACCACCAAACAGCACGTCGTCAAACTCGATATCATCGCCGTCAAATTTCAAGAGATATTGAGAATCATTATTGCTGGCATAGTCGTGGAGATAGAGAGGTGTTCCTTGCCGGCTGATCACGGCGAGAGCGGTGAGGGACATGATAATGATAAGCAATGATATCGGCGGCAACTACTTAGATTCGTAGTAGTAGTAGTAGTATGGTGCGCATTGTTTGGCGGGAGGTTTGACTCGACTTTAACGCCTCTCAGAGAGATGATGATAGACGAGAGGCGAAGTTCGTTGTCGTTGTTCGTTTCCATTTCCATTGTAATTGTACAATACATAATATGCTTATTTCTTATTCCCACTTCGACCGTGCTGCCTGTTTTCATAATCCTTGCCAACTATCATAATAACATCATCAATATGACCATTGTCTACGCCCTCGTTTCTCGTCAAAAAACGGTGCTTGCCGAACATACTGCCACGTCCGNTCAATATGACCATTGTCTACGCCCTCGTTTCTCGTCAAAAAACGGTGCTTGCCGAACATACTGCCACGTCCGGTGAGTTTTGCCATCCTGTATTCCACCAAAATTTATTGCGTGTTTGAACTTTGACTTTGAGGCGTTCTCTAGAGACACCTATTCGTTCTATAATTCGATTTTTCTTCGCCACCCCCCGCCCCATACACTACAATACACCACAAAGCAACAGGAAACTTCCCTACTGTAACGAGGGTGCTCCTGTCGAAAATCCCGCCAGTGGATGGACGAATGACTTATGTTTATGATGAATATGTGGTACGTTTGTCACGTTTTTTGAATGGGTGAATTATTTGCCATTCCCCCCCCCCTAGAAAAAGTGTCTCCCCCTCCCTCATCTCACCCATCGGTTTCATCTATCCTAGTTTCATTATGTTGTCGAAGGTGGTATATGCTTCCTCTGCATGTCCGACGAGCAACACCGACATCGTATCCCCTTTGCCTTCCTCCATGAAATCCAAAATTTATTTACACAAAAATACGGATTGGATATTCCCCAACGAGCAATTGCATTTAGTCTCAACGAAGAATTCTCAAAAATTATACAAGATCGTATGGATTATTACAATACTGCGGGAAGTCACGTCGATTCCATATCGGCGGTGCAAAATCAAATTGAGGATGTGAAGGGAGTGATGGTACAAAATATTGAAAAGGTATTGGAGCGCGGAGAGAAGATTGAATTGTTGGTGGATAAGACCGATCGATTGAATCAGCAGGCTTTTAGATTTGAGAGTAGTTCGCGTAAATTACGAGCGGCAATGTGGTGGAAGAATGCTAGGTCGATGACATGTTGGGGAATAGGAATTGTGTTCCTCATGTGAGTGATGCTAGTATTGTTTGTCATGCCGAGCTCTGTCGCTGTTTTCTAGGAAATAATTTTGTTGCATCCATACCTCATTCCGTTTGGTTCTTCAGATATATTGTGTCAGCACTCTTTTGTGGGTTTGATTATCATAAATGCAAAGCACATTAAGTTATTAGGAATGGCGATGAGATTTGTAAAATAGAGATACTACTGTGCACTCTTGAGAACTTCTGTATTTGTTAAATGCTTTACCAACCAATTCAATCTCCTTTTTCTTTCTTCTTCTTCTTCTTTTTGTTTTTTTTCTTCTCCTCCTTCTCTGATGGTACTACTACCGTCGACTGCATTGTGTCGTCCGCTTCCATATTTGTAGGTGCTTTTTGTTCGGAGGTATCTTGCTCTTTTTCTACTGTGTCCTCGTCATTATCCTTTTCACGTTTTTGCTTCTTCGCCTTCTTCTTCGTGTTAGATTTCTTTTCTTTTTCTGTGTCTTCGTCGGCAACACGTATCTCGGCGTTCCTCGTCTTTGTGGTATTTGAGTGATGCTCTGTATTCATTCTAGCAAGCTTCTTCTCCTCTCGCTTGGCTTCCCGTTTGGCCTCAAGTTTCAGTTGTCTCTTGGCTTCCAGTTTCGCTTGACGCTTGGCCTCTATCTTCATTGCTCTCTTTTCACCTTTTTTCTTCTCCTTCCCATCTTCACGCTTCCGCTTCTTTTTAGATTTCTCAGATGCAGTCATGTTGTTTGCTTCGTCGTCACTACTTTCTCCACCATCGCTGCCCGACTTACTATCATCAAAGTTTCGTTTGATCACTTTTCCATTACCGAATTTACCGTCACCTGGAGTAGTTGGATCATATGTTCCCTCTTTGACAAATGGATAATATAGTGGATTGTTTGGTAAACCATCCTCGCGAACGGTTTGCCCATCAACTTGTTTGGTTTTGATGTTCCCAAATTTGTACTGTGATGCAACTCCAAGACCTGCAGACTTTTTGAGTTTGGCTAGAGTGTCGTGTAGGGCTTGGACTTTGTGTTCTTCCATTGTGCTGTTGGCTTTGGAATTAGAAAGAAAACTATGCGCTGGAGATTGAGTTCAAGTCCTCGCCACGTGAATAATATGGTGAGCCGGATCACTGATAGAGTCAGATTCAGATTGGGATAAAGTGGTCGATCTTTTGCGTTTGCCTAGTACCGACTTTCTTTCCTTCGAAGAATTCTACCATCGTCTGTTGGTCCTATCACTGAATGGTTGAACCCTGTTGAACCATTTTTTCTGCATCCGAGCGAGTTGTGTGTGCGTGGTCGTCACAGGTCGTCGCCAACTGGGTCTGGCCTTCATTCACAGCAACCGAAATCTCTCCACACGCTCGCTTCACCACGACCACTGCCGGCCGATATCCACACCATCGACATCGACATCGACATCGACCCTCACTGTTGCCAAAACCGTACCTTCGCATTTTGCCATCGGTAAGTCTTCCAGGCACTGTATTTGTGAATTTCGCGATCATTACTTGGAACCTATCTCTCTGCTGGAGGCAACCTCGGATATTTTCCGACGCACCCTTCGCGGCAAACATTCGACGGTTGTCCTCGTGTAGGAGAATCATGTTTTAGTATTTTCTTTCAAGATCTAAAAAACCTGTCTCTTTCACCTAACCTACACAGACATCAACCACTTCACTGCACAATCATGGGACAACAAGAAGGATTTAACGAAGTACTCATTCAACCCCTCCAGCAATTTGCCAAGGATTCGATCCACCTTGTTAAAAAATGCACAAAGCCCGATCGCAAAGAATTCATGGCTATTGCTTATGCCACTGGTATTGGATTTTTGATCATGGGTTTCATTGGCTTCTTTGTGAAGTTGGTGCATATCCCAATCAATAATATTCTCGTAGGCAACTAGAGAAGTGATGGAGATCATGTTGTTAGGGGGGAGAGGGGGGGGGGCAATGAATTACGAGAACGGGGGTTGGCAGGTTGGCAAGTATTATCGTGACAAAGATTATCATACGAGACAATCGGAGGTCTGTGGGTGGATTGCATCAGCGCTAGCTTAATTTATGACACTGTCGGGGGAGTTGCAAGTCAAACACTGCCGATATTTGTCATAATGAATAGGATTAAGTATAAAGATGAGTGTCGCTAAATACTTCGCGCATCACCTCGGAGTTAAATTCCAAAGTTAATGACGATTTTATCATGTTTCTGTTGGTATTGTCGTAGCTTCACACCAGCCATTTTGAACATTATTCGACTTGCTTTGCATGCATCTGTATCACGATAATAATCCTGTAGATATACAACCTCCCGTATCCCCGATTGAATAATCACTTTGGAGCATTCGTTCTGAGATGAAACAGTATGATAACGAGGTTAGACCATAGTAAGCTTAAAGTACAGTTGAAATGACATCAACCATTTTTGTTCTTACGCATGGGAACAGAGCTACATATATTGTTGCACCCCGAACGCTTGCACTGCACTTGTTCAAAATAGCATTCACCTCCGCATGCACAACTTTATTGATCGACGACAGCGATAAAGGGTGTGTGCCACCATCAGTGATAGAATCATTTCAGAGGTAATGCAAAGAAATTATCAACCTCAACACGCACCATACGGGTACTTCTTGTGCAAATCACACGAGGCTTCCCTCGCCCATGGCAAAACCTCATCCGAACAACCACGGGGAAAACCATTGTACCCTATTCCAATAATGCATCGATCTTTGTCCACAATACATGCACCCACTTGTGTGTTTGGATCCTTCGATCTTTGCGCACTTAAAAACGCCACACCCATGAAATATTCGTCCCATGAGAGATAATCAGGTCTCTTTTTGACTCTATATTTAAATGGATCCAACGACGCCTCCCGATGCAATATACCAAGATATTGTTCCATATCGTCTTCGTTCAATTTATCGTTGCCATCCTGAAACTCCCCATTTGACGCCCTATTGCTCGAAGAAGGTTTACTCGTGCCAAAATTAATCGTAATCGACGACACGCTGGGTTTAATCTTTGTCATTTTCACACCGGCAACTTCAAAGAGGATGCGGCTAGCACGAGATGAGTCTGAATCGGGGTCGTGATCTTCGACATAAACTATTTCTTGTATTCCTGATTGAATTATAAACTTTGCACACTCGTTCGCTTTGACGGGAAATTCATGCATTATCTTTTTTGGATGAGAGATGTGACGCATGATGTGGTAGAATAATGTTATAGAGCTCAGACGAGATAATATGAGTTGCCTCTTCGTACTCACATGGAAAGTTTGGAACAAACATTCGCCCCCCGACGACATCCGCACTGCACTTATTCAGGATTGCATTTATCTCAGCGTGTACCAAATATGGAACTTTAGTATTCAGCCAAGTCAAATCTTCCTCCGTGGTACCATTCTCTGCAGCAGCGGTGTCGGACGTTGGCGATGCCCATGGTAGGCAGTCGTCAGAACATCCCCGAGGGAATCCATCGTATCCAATACCCACAATCCTCCCCATGGCGTCGACAATACACGCCCCACCACTTGAATCTGAAGATGGATGCGGATCTTTCGACCGTTGACCACTTAGATAGGCGACGGCTAGGAAGTAGTCGTCCCAGGAGAGGTAGTCGGTACGCTTTTGGATGTTGTTCGGCGAGTTGATGTCATATCCACGCGTCTCACTAAGGATTATGTCACGAATTTTGCTCTTGTTTATTGATCGAGAGCGGACGTCATTCTCAACGCCGTTTTCGAATGCATCATGAGTTGACATAGCACTGGATAGTGATACCGGTCGATACAGTGTCGTGCCAGGGTTTATCAACTCGGCCGAGCGATGCAGATTGTTCTTTGTCGCATCCACTCGACGAGTTGCCAGCAGCAATGACAAGAGGACAGCAATTATCAGGAAGGTCGAATTGGGGAGAATATCATGCATGAAGTCAGAACCTTCAGAATGAAATTGTTGTACTTATTCCGGACAATCATCGGCAATGCTCGATGCTCGATGCTCGTCGCTCGTTGCATCCTGTTGCATCCACTGCTGAGTACCTACTGATAGATAGTTATCTAGGAAATAGATAGGCAATAGATAATGGCGGGAACTGTGTGCAGCGTCTTTTTATTTCATTTCTACCCCTCCCCTCGATCGATGCGTTTGAAGATGATGTTCTCGTATCAACACGTCGGCTCGACCAAACAAGTGACATCGCGGCTGCAAATACTATGCGTCTCTTCAAAAAGCACTGGTGGAGGTGGCATGTCGCGGTCCCGCAGCACTTTCCATCGGCATATTCATTCTACCGCACTGTGCAACAGCTCTATTCCGTTTGCTCTTCATTGTGTTCATGGAGGGATTGTCCCGTTTTCGTCTACACCATTTTATCATTCCATCAGCAATTGCAATCATCACAGGAGTGTCACGACTACCCTCACCTATTCTACGCGACGACTATTGACTATAAAACGAAGAATTCCGCGAAAGGCAGCACTGGCACTTACACCCAAGGCGCGTAAGATTTTCAAAGAGTTGATTGCAGCAACTGAATCACAGGGGATAATGCTAAAATATGAGATAAGCTCGCAACATGCTCTGCGTATGGCTTTCAAGTTCGATTTAATTAAGGATGCTTCGAACGAGTTATCGGAACTGGATGAAGGGTGAGTAAGATAAACAAGAATTCTTCAAGTGCATTTTTATTCTTCGATTAATTTTCCCTTAATTTTGACTAATCTGCTTACTCTTTCGATTGCAGCGTCTCACTGGAAGTCTTGAATGACGGGGTGACTCCAAAATCGACCACTGATAGCTGGAACGACAATCTTCCCAAACTCTACATACATCATGCTGCGTTCATGAAAGTGCTTGGCGGAACCCTGGATGTGGACTACGACGCCGAGACGGGACAATTAACTGCCAAGTTGACTGATAGAGAAGGCCACGAAATGGACCCGAATGCTTGAGCTTGAGGAATGAATAGTAAATGTCGCGTTTGATTTGAAAGTAACTGCTAATGATTAAAATGATTGTTAAAATATCTAACATTTTCATTTATGTTGGCAATTGACGACATACTTCATTCTGTAATCTCAGATATGGAATCATGACACCAGCTCTGACTTTGTTGATGAAAAGTAGCAACTGCTAGTGAGAAGAATGCTGCCCATCAACACAGCAATAATACAATAATATGTCTTAATATGTCTTGCTGTCCCACGTCTGCTTGTATTGATCGTTAACTCTTGAAAGCAGTTGTATTTAGTGTCTGAATAAACTAATAGATATGTTAACAGATTGGCAACAAAGTTCAGCTGCAGCTTTCATAGGTTTCCAACATCTGTGCATTGTTCCATGACTCTTGTCAAAATGACTACAAGTAGTAATATTATTATTAGAGATACTACCATGATTATCATATTATTAGTATTAGTAATTATTAGAAGTAGTAATAGCCATATATAGCTGCAACTTTTTGGGCTTCACAAGAAGCTTCATGAATTCATGGTTCACAAAAAATGCAAAAAATGGTGAGCACAGTTGTGAATGAAGCGATTTTCACCAAAATGGAATTCCCCGCTTTTTGCAGTCCCTTCAAAAAGTTGCAGGTAATTTGTAATTTGGCCCCTGAGCATAAATATTATTTTCCAATAAGGAATATAAGGCATTGTCCAGAGGGAGCACAAAAGTGTCATACCATGCGACTTTTGCGGTTCTGAGCTCAAAACAATTGTGATGATATTGCAGTTGAGTCCCCTCTAAAATTGCCACCAAAGGATAGCCTCCTAGTGGACAAGAAAAGCATCCTACCCCTGGTATCACACCCCCAGAAGTTCCATGTCAGCATCTCAGGTACATTGATATTCCCGATATTATCATGACTTCCAACAGCTTCTGTGGATGAAATCTCTTTGTTGCAGATTGTGTCTCTCCATCCCCGGGTGATCCATGATAGTAATAGTAGTTGTAATAGTAATAGTAATAGTAATTGTAATTGTAATTGTAGTAGTAATAGTAATGTAATAGTAATGTAATAGTAATAGTAATAGTAATAGTAATAGTAATAGTAATAATATGAGTAGTTATATTATCATCACTTATTGCTATCATGATTATTAGTTGTATTATTATTATTATTATTATTACTATTATTATTACTATCATTGTTAGTATCATTATTCATTATCATTATCATCATTATTATTATTATTATTACTAGAAAAGTA
>JALLAX010000089.1:0-18976 GCA_036939555.1 Discostella stelligeroides
CATGATGGGATGATCCCAAATGCCCCATCGATCAACCATTTGAGAGTTTCTGATGCTGTATCTAACTTAGCCAATATCAGGTTGTTTGTTGTTTGGGATGCTCCAAGTTGGAAACCCCCTCTTTCAATCCAAGGAACAATGTTGCTGGCAAATCAAAACGCAATTTCGAATGTGTCAAACGAGTACAAAGTACAAACATCATACAGTAAGCGTTCGTCGAGGAGGGCGCTCCTACTGACGAGTCTTGATTTTCTTGACATCGGTGTCTCTTTCAACTTCAAGGAGTTCGCAATTTGCAATTCGTCGAAAGTTGCATACATGTTTTTGTTCCGATGAATAACACATCATCCTCTGCCCGAACAAGAATTTGCACTCACTTTAGTCGGGGATGGTTGATGTATTCTAAACTTAACATACGAGGGACTCGGTCGACTGTCGCTCACACTTCCACCTTTACCACGAGAGAGGTGTCAGTAGTCAGTACTCGATGTCGAGCATTTCGGATTTATACACGACAGATAATGAGAACTCATCTCCTGACATCGGGTTGATGATCAATTAATCATCACAACACGAATCGGGAGATGTCATAAAAAATCAACTGAACTCCTAAGCACTTCAATCTGATTCAATATACAAACAAAAAGAGCAACGAGCGTCATAAGAGAACTACAATCCAACATTACATTATGATGAAACTAACTATTCTTATTTTGATGCTAGCTGGGGTGTTTGTGGCAGGTGAGTCCTCTTGGTACATGTAATTTTGGTGTATTTATCAAATAAGTAGTTAGTGTCATAGGATAGTTCATAGTTCACACTGATAGCTGACACTGATTCGTCTCTTTCGTCATCGGTCAATCCTTTACAGCGCATGAATCTCTTCGTGGTGACCATCGCGAATTATTCGTAAGTTATCAAGCAATCGGTACCATTCATCGTTTTTTTCTTTTCTTCGGTTATCAGTTACCAACATTTCCCATCGATCGAACAATCGAACCTTTTAAAATAGGTGGCTCGTCGTCTTGACTGCACCGGCGACCAACAATGCCTCAATCACGGCAAGTGTCAAGATGGAGAGTGCAAGTGCAAGGACGGCTACGTTGGAGAAACCTGTGCGACAGAACAATGCGGAGATGTCGAATCATGTGGCAAACATGGCAAATGCCGCCACAACGACTGCGATTGCGACGAAGGATGGAAGGGAGATGCATGCGATGATGAAATCGAGTACGAGGTCAAGCTCGTCGTCGCCAAGATTGACACCAAGACACGTAGTAATGCTGGATGTGAGACTGACTTGGATGACTTTTTTGGTGAATTGGACGACAAGGACAACAGCGACAAGTTGAAACTTGCTACTGTGACTGTAGTCCCAGTGCCAACGAAATGCGGCGATGGCAAGTCATTGCAAGAGAGGCTGATCATTGATGATCGTCGTCGTCGGCAGCTCAAAGGCAAAAAAGACGACGACAAAGAGGCAATTCTCATAGGTGTCGTCCTCGTGAATAGTTCTACCAGAGGTGTCTCTAACGAAGCGTGTCTTCAAACCATGGAAGAGGAGGCAAATCGTATTCAGGACCATTTGAAGCCAAAACAATTGAAAGATTTGGACGGCACAGTCGTGTACATTGAAGCTAGTGATGCCTGTGACCCCAAGCGTATCTCGAAGCCTAATTAGTGATAGCAACATACAACAAGTTGATGTTGTGATATTTTATTGTTGTTGCTGGATGCAGGAGTTGTCATGTCGTTTCGTTGTTCTACACTTTGTTCCTCATCAAGGATATTTGTGTGTAGTGTGTAGTCTGTAGAGAATAAGTAGCTCTACTAGTTCGCATGCTGAATAATCGTCTGTTGCTATTGATATTAATCTTTGATTTTATTACTGTGTGATTCTTCTGTCGAATTTCAGTTGAGCATTGAATCGCCTTCGCAAGCCAAAAGAGATTTTTCGATCATATTTATTAGTCTCTCGTTTTAGGCAGTCACTGTCTCCCTGGACTCTGATAATACCTTTTTGAACGGGACTCCTCAGGGTTCTGGTCCATGGATGAGAACTCTCAGCAGTGACGTGAATAAATAGGACATTCCCTGAATCCCTGACTCGCAGTAGATAGCTCTCAGTCCTGTCGTCTATCTCAACCCCTTCGAGAGAGCAACATGAACATTGACCTCGAAGTTAATCGATAGACACTTGACTCGTTTAAGATCTCTTTCGAAACGGGATCGATACGATCAATGAGTTGATCGTGGTCAGAGCAGGCTTCTGGTCGGAATGATTGAGAGTTGGAGTCCTCACCTACCTGAATATGCCATTGTCACATAAAAAACTAAACCCTTCAACCAGGAAGAGCAAATAATTAGACAAAGCATAATAACACTATGAAACTATTGCACATTATTGTACCGATACTCACTGCGGTGGCTGTAACGGGTTAGTACGGTCTACCTTGATTCAAGTATCTTGATTATTCTTGATTCTTGATCGGTCTCATAATTCCCTTCCAACATGTTTCGCCCTTCAATGTCTATTCAGCACGACCTGAATTCCTCCGTGGAAAGCAGATGAGGCATGTAAGTGTACGATGCCTGGCGAGCTCTTTGTTCTTGTCTCATTGTGACCATTGTATTTCCTCACAATCATATCAACAGCTTCGATTCCTAAAAGATAAGGAGTTGCCAGCGAGCGAGCAGACACCTGCGGTGTTGCAAGAGTCGACATTAGAGCTAGAAGAAAATGAGGATCCAGAACCAGATTTGCCAGAGGGGCAAGAGGAGCCGGGGGAGCTAGTCGCATCAGAGGAGCCAGTCGCGGCAGAGGAGATAGAACTCAAGGCACCAAAACCGGAAGATTGTGATGATGCTCTGTGCATTAATGGAATCTGTGACAGAGGACATTGCAGGTGTGAGGATGGATGGGGCGGAGAATTCTGTGGCGAGGCAGCGCCGCCACTAGATTGCAGATCCAAAGGTGATTGTCATCAAGGGAGTTGCAATAGCGGACGGTGCGATTGTGATGAAGGCTGGGATGGTCCCTTTTGTGACATGGAGAAGCCACCAGCACAGGACGATCCACCACCTGATTGCACAATCGATGACGACTGCCATCATGGTAGGTGCGATGATGGACAGTGCAAATGCAAGGATGGATGGGACGGAGACACCTGTGATGTGGAGCGCTGCGGAGAAGTCGATGGAGGATGTGGCGAGCATGGAAATTGCCGTCACGACACATGTGAATGCCATGATGGCTGGAAAGGAGAGGATTGCGATGACACGATTACTTACCAAGTAAAGTTCATTACGACCAGCCTAGACTCCCGATCAAGATCTGCTGATGCGTGCGGAGAAGAACTTTACGAATTTATGAATATGCTGGACGATGCGAGCAAGCATGACAAGCTGAACTTAGACATAGTGACGGCCATCGACCTTCCATCCGAATGCGGTGATTTCAGTTTTGACACAACCCGATCCATGTTAAGGGAGGTAGTCAATCATGATCACGATGAAGTGGACAGTAAAGGTCATGATAATGATGACGAGCCAATACTCATAATGGTCGTCTTCGATGAAAGTTCAGAAAAAACTGCCAATGGTTACACGTGTGTTGATAATATGGAAGAAGCGGCGGATGAGATTGCGAATCATATGAAACCAGGCGACCTGGAGGAGCTTAACGGTAGAATTGTGTACATGGATTATGATGACTGCGGCGATAGGGAAGAATTAGAATGGAGATTGCGCGATGAAATTGATTAGAGATGGGGTTAGAAACTTTGTTCGAGTTTTGAGTTGGTCTTGTTTCGGCGTCAATTATTTGAGACTGTTGTGCGAAATGATTTTTATAGAACAAATAAGTAGTGAGATTCATTAGACTGAGATTAAAATGATTATTATTCCGATAAGAAATTTTACCTCGTTAAACAATCGTTCACTCACAACTTGGCAACGTTGGAACGAAACGATTCTATTTAAGCCTACGATCTTGCACAAAGACATGACGACTAGGAAGGCCATGAGACTTGATGTCTGCATCGTTTATCAACTCTGTGCTACAAGCCAGGTTCCAACAAATAGTTGACGCAACAATTCATCAAATACTTCCACAAAAAGCTTACGTTGCAAAGGGATTGTTGGTACGTGGCATGCCATGATACTGCGTCTGCAAGGTGCGTTGCTGACTGGAATAGAATTGCTGTTCAGCTTTTGAAGCATCGCTAGAGTCAAACAAAAAATTCAGTATCGAATAATCCCCTTTATCCTCAAAAGCGTCGGACGCAGCGCTGTCATCTGCCAATTGCAAAATGCTGTTACTCGAGAGAAAGTCGAGCTTTGTGTCCGGTTCTCTTTCGGTTGGTATGCGCGTGCCACGACCAGGTTGTTGACTCAGGCAAAAAGAATTTCCGAACAAATCATTGTTGAATGAAAGGTGAGGAGCAAACGGATTTAATGTCTCAAATAATGTGTCAGATGATGAAAACCTTGATCCTGCCTGTGAAATCATTCCTCCTGTAAGTTGTTCGTATTGTTGAGGGGCTCTGTCTGCCGTACTATAAATACCCATGAATGGAGCGAGGGGCACCTGTGTAATTTCCTGCTGAGGTTGAATAGAAAACCCTGGTGGCGGGGTAAGACCAGTGGGTGGATGAAGCGGCGCTTGCATGGGCGCGTGCAACCGTAATGGTGGGGAAGAGTTGAGGAGAGAATCGATATCTCTTGAGGACGCTGCGCTTTGAACCGGCGGAATGCCAGTTTTCGTGATCCATTGGACAAGTGAGTCCAAAGGAGATGGTTCCTTGGCTTCATTACTCACAGCTAAATTCAACTGCGGTTGGTCAGTATTTGCAGCAAGGAGGGCAGCCGGTGTCAGTAACCCCTCCCGTATCCCGGATAAGGACGTTTTTGGAGGCAGTTGTTTGTTTGGGGAGGGTTGTTCCGTAGTAACTTCATAAATATCTTCTACACCCATGTCCACTGTGTATTCGTCATCTACGAAGGTAGGCGATGACTGATCAAAAGCAATCTCATCCCTATCGTTCCTGTCGTTGATAAAAACCCTCGTGCTTGATCCAGCAATCCTTGACAAGAAGCACCCTTCATCGACTTCATCAGATTTGGTACATGTTTTCCTATCAGTGAGAGAGAGAAAAATCTCAATCTTAACCATAGTTGCTGCATCGCCTCCGTTGGTTCCTCCGAATGGCTTGGTCTTTGCAAGTGCATGTTTCGCCTCATCAACTGAAGCATACTTGATTCTTCTACTTTTCCGCAAAGTGGAAATAGTATTACTATCACATTTGTCCAAAAAAGATGCGAACGGAGCATATCCATGGAAATCATTGAAGTCTCTAACATTGTCAAGACCTGCATTTCCTGTTTTCCCGCCAGACAGGTTAGGTAAAGTATCCATGCGATTGGCCAATACTGCAATCGTACTCCAAAAGATCTCGTGTGATTCAGCGCACAACTTATGGATCGCACTATTTATTGACTTTCTTCCAGCTTCATCAACACAATCAGCGTCGCAACTGTTAGAGAAGTGAGAAAGGCCATGGAACCAGTCACATCCCTCATAGATTGATGTCGCGAATCGGAATCCAAGTAATAGCGACGGCAACGAACGGATAGTACCAAGTTTATGCAAGGACCCAGCGGCTTCCTTCTTGGTAATCATCGCATCAACATCTTTCGCAAGCATGGCACAAAAACGAAGAAAAAAGCTAAATGCCAAAGCTTGATTAGACATAAGGACCCCCTCGTGCCACTGGGGATCCTTCGTGCGCTTGGCATCGAATTGCTCAGCAGTCAACAATTTCTCCCCCAGGCTTGCTCCCAAGGTCGAGAAGGCGAGAATCGCAATCAGTTTGCAGAGTAGAGACTCGCTAAATGAGGCGTGTTCCATCAGGTTGGTCAACGATTCATGAAGAGATGACATTTCCTTAATGAGGCCATCCAAATCCCTCTTGTCGTCACTATTGCGACCATCAACACTGTTGTCCAACGAAGAAATTCCTTTATAGAAGACCCATTGCAAGTCCACCAGACGCGCCAACGCCATACGATTCGCCGCAGTGCGTTGCTTATGCATCCATTCTTTCTGCTCCTTCTTCGTCATGCCACCATGATTCACAAAATTAATATTCCCCACTTCTTGATCCCCTCGCTTGTGATCCGTAATCCATCGTCGATTGGCATCAAACAGTCGATGTAAATTAACACGACTTGTCTCAAACGGCTCAACTGTCGCCATGAGTGATCGGACATAATAATACAATGCCAACGTCGTCATTGAATCAGGAGACTGTTGAGCTACCACCGCAAGTTGATTGTAGGGATTGCCGGTTCCAGGAGATAGTTTTGCCGAGAGGAGGTAACATTCCTCGGCAAGCTTGAAGGATGTGGAATAGCGGTACAGATCGCCAAGGTGGATATTCATTCGGTATAAGGATATGATAATGGCTTGAAATCGTTCTTTTTGTTCTTCTTTGGCATCATCATCGTCATCATCTTCGTCATTATCATCAGTATCCGTCGTGGATGTTTGGGATTGCGAAAGCGGCAGTAATTCCCGGACATATCGTTCAATGATATACTTGTAGAGCTGTATCGACTCGTCCAAGAACGTGGATAACTGCTTTTCCAAATCATGGACTATTTTTTTGGATGGATCCACCGCTCCCCCAGTAGCAGTTGCGGCATTTGTGCTGGCGGTGGCCTGATGTCGCTTCGCGACACTTCTCTTTCCCAACATAATTCGCGTTCGCAATTCATCGATGCGACTGTAGAAACAGCATTTCCACAATCTTCCCACAGCATCGTGCGTATGGGCCAATGTGCAATCGACTAAAATGACATCGCTGAATATGCCACATAGTTGCAAACGCAGTGCTTGATTTTTCTCATCAGTGCCTGGGGCGAGGGTGGCGGTGGGTGGAAGATGAGGGCGGTGGGAGGGGGGATTCGACCAGCAGCGCCTCCTTTTTGTTCCGAGGCAATGGAATCGAGCTCCTTCTCGATTTCTGTAGCCCGTGCAAGTTTGGATAAGATTGCTTCGGTAGATACAGATTCTTGGGATAAGAATGTGGAACTTTTGTTCTTGCTGTCTTGAGATTGTTGCTGGGAGTGTGATACGGCGAGGGTTTTGCGAGGAGAGTGTCCTCCCGTAGAAATTCTAGCGCCCCCCGTTTTGCGTGCCATTGTTAATTCTTTATTTGTATTTATGGCGCAATAATATTATTATCGAGAATGAAAAACAAATATTTGTCCCCACTGTTTTTGGATTTGGAATTGCTTCGGCTGGGAAGCAAAAATAATATAAATATTCGGTATGCTCTGCCGCAGTGGCGGTCGAGGCAATTGATGCTATTTAATCATACAACCTAGCCTTTGTCGGTGTGGTTGCGATTGTGCCACTTCTATCATCGTGTCGATGCAGAGAGGGCTGTCGATGTTGATGCTGCGGTTCGCTCCTCCTGCCGGCATTGTTCCAGTCATGGTGAAACCGTGAATTGAATTTTTGTCTCGCTGTCTGTGTCTGTGTCTGTGTGGTTGGCGTGGCTTCTCGTTTTCGTTTTTTTCTCATGGATCGCCAAACTGACTTCCACGTCTTCCCCCACGCTTGCGAATCAGCTTGAATCTTCATCCGCGTCAGCGAGCACACGTCCGTCGCTACTTTTCTCGCTCTCGCTCGTCAAGCAGCATTTGCCGGCGAACAATGCAGCTGGCATGATCAATGTTGTGCCCATCCGATTTGAACGCATTGAAGTACTAGCAGCCCCCAAACTGAAACCAACAGCATCCATTAGGCCAACATCTGTCGTTGAATAGTACGATTGCGAAATGTGGAGGGCCATTAATTTCACCCAAGNCAATGCAGCTGGCATGATCAATGTTGTGCCCATCCGATTTGAACGCATTGAAGTACTAGCAGCCCCCAAACTGAAACCAACAGCATCCATTAGGCCAACATCTGTCGTTGAATAGTACGATTGCGAAATGTGGAGGGCCATTAATTTCACCCAAGAGATGATATCCAAATAGAGGATATTAATTGCTTCGGATTCGACTCGCTCTTCGGCTTCTCATCAGATAATCGAGTCGGGAAGAGAATAATGTCATTCATCAACGTCGTGTTCCTCGTGGCATTCATTGCCCAGCAACGGTTGGCGGTAGTGCATAGGTTAGTGATGATTAGATAGTCAAGTGTTGCCAATCACATGACACAACAACTGAAAATTGCTCATATTCACTTTCTTGGGAAATAATCTCAATTCGGTGCATAGCTTTCTTTTCCCCCAGCTGACCACCCCCGCATTCGCATCGTCCTCCTCTCTAAACATGAAGAGGAACAAGAGGACGAAGAAGGGAAACACAAAAGTAATGAGTAGAGATGGCAGCACAAGTTCAAGTACTAGTGGAGAAGATTCCGCCAAAATCTCTGCTGCTATCGAAGACATGCAAATCCAATTGGAATCATCCGAATTTGACGACATTGCCCACCACCAACAACAACAGCAACAACATCACAACTATCCAAAAGTTATTCTCCAAGCTGATAAACTTGGTCGATCGGCACATGCTCAAATACTACGCATCCTTCCCAAAGCCAAGCCGCTGGTTTCATCTACACCGGAATGGAAGCGATTGCAGCGACATGCCGCCGAAGTCATTCAAAGCATGCACTTGCGTGACATGTTGCAAGACTCGGAACGCTGTCATGCCATGTATGCCGAACATGATGGGGTATACTTTGATTATTCAAGACAGCAAGCAACTTTGGAAACTATGGATTTGCTCTACGATTTGGCCAAGAAACAGGAATTGATGCCGAGGATACGAGGGATGTTCAACGGCGAGAAAATTAACTTCACCGAAGATCGGGCAGTATTGCATACGGCATTGCGCGCCTCGAAAGATCAATCGGGGACGGTGTTTGTGGACGGAATGGATGCGGTCGCCGAGGTACATGAGGTGTTGGATCAGATTAAGAAATTTACAGAGGCCTTCCGTTCGGGTCAGATTACGGGATACACTGGAAAACGAATGAGGAACATTGTCTCGGTGGGTATTGGGGGGAGTTACCTGGGTCCTGAATTCTTGCACGAGGTGTTAAAGACGGAGGCTACGGGAATTAACAGCTCATTGGGGTACAGTTTGCGATTTTTAGCTAATGTGGATCCCGTCGATGTGGAACGGACTTGTGCTGACTTGGATCCCGAAGAGACATTGATTATTGTCGTGTCAAAGACATTTACGACGGCTGAAACGATGTTGAATGCCCGCACCATGAGACAGTGGCTATGGGATTTTATGGGCGATGATATCGATGTCGTGAGGAAGCATGTCGTGGCTTGTTCTTCCATTTCGGCCACGGAGAATGTGAAGGCGTTTGGAGTGGATACTGAGAAGTACTTCTTTCGATTCTGGGACTGGGTTGGAGGGCGGTATAGCGTGTGTGGTGCCGCGGGAGCTGTCCCCATTAGTTTGTTATATGGGTTTGATTTGTTCGAAAAATTTCTTGAGGTGAGAGACATGCTTGATCCACATCACACTTGCTTTATTCAATCATTCAAATTCTTGTGTATTATTTTTATTGCCAATAGGGAGCACGTTCCATGGACCAGCACTTTCTCAATGCTCCCATGCATAAGAACATTCCAGTTATAATGGGACTTTTGGGTGTTTGGAATTCATCGTTCATGGGGTATAATTCTCGTGCATTGATTCCCTACGCGCAAGCTCTGCTGAGATTGCCAGCACATATTCAACAGCTAGATATGGAGGTAAGAGTGGAGATAGAGTTAGAAACGTGACGAATCATATGCATGATCCTCCAACTAAGCTCACGCGCACCATCTTGTCATTTTTCTTAGTCAAATGGGAAAAGAATAAATCGATTCGGAGTCGAAATCGATTATCCTGTTGGTGAAGTAGACTTTGGTGAACCAGGAACTAACAGTCAGCATTCTTTCTTCCAGCTTATTCATCAAGGGCAGACAATCCCTGTAGATTTCCTCGGCTTCGTACAGAGCCAGCACGATTTATTAATGGACAATGAAAAGCTGTCATCCCACGATGAGCTTATGGCGAATTTTTTTGCTCAGCCTGATGCTTTAGCGAACGGCAAAACTGCCGACGAGGTACGGGAAGAGGGCTGCCCGGAGGACCTTGTTTTGCATAAGGTATTCGACGGTAACCGTCCGAGCAGCTCACTACTGTTTCCTCAACTGTCCGCATATGTCACTGGGCAAATTTTAAGTCTTTATGAGCATAGAACAGCAGTGCAGGGTTTTATTTGGGATCTCAACTCGTTTGATCAATGGGGTGTCGAACTCGGGAAGAAATTGGCACTTGACGTAAAAGAGCATTTAATGGAGGCGCGTAATAATGAAGTGGGAGATCATGAAATAATTGCTGACAACCCAGCGACATCGAGGATTATGAATTACTACGTGCAAAATAGCCGTGATGCTATCAGAGGTGGAGGATCGAGCAATCCTGTGGTGAACAGTGCTACAAGCGTAACAAGGAAGACGCACAAGGACTTTTTTCCTCCGCAAATACACGACCTTGGAGGGCACAGTGGTAGACTGTCATAACAGACTCCGTCACCATTGTTCATTTTTTTGGAATAATGCTATGTTATTAAGAGCAATTAAATTTAAATTGATGTGTAATCTCGTGCTCCTGACAACAAGAGTCTACTGCAGGTGTCTACTCAATGATTTGTCGACGTAGACGATCTCGGCGGGCGCTCTTTACTGCTCGGTGAGCCTCTCTCTAGAGGTAGATCGCGATACCGATTGTGTTTAAATCAGTCATGGACATCATCATTATGTCTTGCGCAATCTTCTCGAATCTTCTCAGCTTTATTCAGTCATCACCTGAGGGCATGTAGCTTGGGCACTGCAGACGCAGACGAGCAGGGGAGAGTCATGGGGTAACATGCAGCTCATCAGACGCAAGGACTCGAGACAATTTTGCGGGCATAAGAATTCCACTCATCGCCGGACGAACTGTTCGGTGCTTCCAAATAGTGTTTTCCAAACGCTCGAAGCATTCTTGGGGAGTGATACAATCGCCTTCTTCAAGGACATTATCCGCTGCATGTTGTAATGCAACAACAGTATCGACAATAATGATCTCCTGTTCTAACTCCTCTGATCCATGAGCAATAGTCCTCTCTTCAACAACCACTTCGTGTTCTACCTGCACCATCGTAGTCTCAGGAAACATCGGAATCATCTTCACACCGTTCTCATCAAACGTTCGTTCTAACACGTCTGGTAAAGTCTTCTCCAAGAAGTCATCCAATTGGAATTCATTTGCAAATCCTGGTCGTACCGCAACCGGCTGTCCCTCACGGAAGACGATCAGGCTTGGTAATTTCGTTAAAGTGTATCCACTCTCCAAGAAGAGTTTCTTAAGTGCGGCAGTATTTTCTGCATCGTCGACATTCCATCGATAGAAGTCGACTTTGTTTTGGTACTTAGGATATGCTCTGCGTAGGACCTTGTCCAGGAGTTTACAGGGGCCACACCAGGGAGCAAATGCATCGACGAGAACTGGCCGACGAGAAGGTGGATGGAGAAGGGTGTCCATATTCTCATCGGCGACAGTGTGTATGGATATCGACTTCGTTTCATCCGAGCCATCAGCATTAGAAAAAAGATGTAACTTCTCTACTTGGGCTCGTGAGCTTGATGGTTTTTCAATGCCCATGAAGGCCGATGCGAACATGCTTCTGAAGTGCATAGTGGACAACGCCGCGACCAGAACCGACGCGGTTACTGCACTCATCGCTCTCCTCTTTAGATTCACTTTCATGTTGAAACTTGATTACATGTGGGTAGAATGGTTGCCTGCGGCTTTTGTGTCTTGGAAATGGAACCTTTCGATGTTTGTTTGACTTTGTTTGACCTCTTAGTGCGCAAAAATGAGACAATCATGGTGCTCTCTTTCGGCGGGGAAGGAGAAGCAGATGGGGAGATGAGGCGTCCTGGAACATGGCCAAAGATTCTATTTCCGCGATCTGTAATGGGGAATTAGTAGCACTTAATCGCTAATCATTCGTAATAATGTTTCTACGGTTCCAACGTGGGGACGGTGTCATATGACGTGGTCGAGCTTGAGAAAAGGGGGGAACCAGATTTATTGTTGGCGGGAAAAGTGCTTTTCCGCTTCGGCGGGAGCTAGCCCGCTCTCTCGCTCGATCTCTGCTCTATCAGGAATCCTCCTCCCTCCATCCACCTCTCTCATCCTCTCTAAGAAGTACACATTCACCATCTTTAGGAGTATCTAGATTCGACAATATTCGGAAGAGAACCAAAAACAATAATGAAGATTGCTATTTTATTAATCGCCGCATGCGGAACCTCTAATTCGGCGGCTTTCGCCCCGCCGGCTACTCAGTTCCAAGTCAAAGTCACGAATCCTACGGTTCTCATGGCGCTTGATCCATCGATGATCTCCGATCCCACAGTCCTTGCTGCGGGTGCAGGGACCTTCATTGCTATTGCCTACGCAAATTTTCGAAAAGGATCCAGTGACGCGTCGTCGAGTGTGAATGGAATCCGCGCCATATCTTCCAAAGTTGACCTTAGTATTCCTTACGATGCAGCTGCAAATCTTGCATACAATGCATACGCTGAATCATCGACCAAAAAAGTCAATTTCAATAAGTTTAAACAACTTTATGAGGCGCAGATGGTTGCCGAGGTGAAAGCAAAAGTAAAGGTTGATAAGATAAACGAAAGGAAAAGTGAAATACAAGCATTGGAGGAGCAACTAGCGGCAATGAGAGACGAGTTAGCCGGGCTAGAAGCGGATGCTGTATCCTTGAATGAAGAGGCGGTCAATTACAAGAATGAGTTACAGACATTGTTCAGTGCTTAACAACCGCAGATGTAACATTTTGTTTCTGGTTTCGTCTGGTACATGTTCCATGAACAGTCCTCATCATCAGACAAAATAGTTCGGAAAGGCTGACCTTTGTTACATGGCTTCATCAATAAACAAAGCTGCTCACAACCGAGCTAGCTAGTTGTGGGAAATATATGTCTACATTAAATTGTGGTATTTGTTAATAAGTTAGAATATCGTACTGCTTTCAGATAACTTGAATGTCCATTTTGTGTTTGAGCAATCCATTGTTCTTGACTCGTGGGCAATGCATCCCCGCTCTGCAAGAGAAATTGAGCTTACACTCATCCTCGGCAAAAAAGAGCACACCATGACGAATAGTATAGAAACAAAAACTTCTAAATACAATTGAAATTCATATTGTTTTGCTCTAAAATAATCAAATTACTTTGACCAAAGACACAGTGTTTTTGGTTTTCCTTTTCGCCTAGGTGGGAAGGTACCCCCAGCGGACACCCAATCACCCAAATCTCTCTCCACAAACGCATAGCCTTGGGAGGGAGTAGCTTCAATACACTCACACCCATTTATATATTATTCAAAGTCTCAATTACGATACACTCTCTTTCCATGCGGACCCAACGTATCCCCATACCCAAATTCACCGGACCTCTCAGCAAATCCATTATAATAAGGTGCCATGCCGGTATACTCTGGTGGAGCATCATCCTCAAGCTCATACGGCACAACCACAAACTCATGACTCCCATCATGCAATGTCTTCGTGTTCGTCCAGCGCATCGTCCATCCATTCCCGGGTGTTTCGAACACCGCGTGGTAAGGTTGTGTGCCTCCACCGCACTGTAATTCATAGTACTGGCGTTTGCAGTTGGGTCCTTGTAAGAATTCAATATTCACCTTGAACGATTTCTTACCCACGTCTTTGGACCAGACAAGGAGTTGGACGGACTTAACATGATCGGCGATGGGAATGGAACGGATGGTTTTGTCTCCCTGGGAGTAGAGCTTGGTACTGGATTTCCAAATGGCATCAAAGACGGCCTGGCGTTCTTTGCTCCTATCGTCGGTCATGACATCGACACCCACGAGGGCCGGAAAGGCCTGGTCGTCCGAGGTGCTAATTTCCAGTGTTTGCGGACCCGCCGAGTCGGTATTCTTAAATTTGATGCAGCCGCGGTAGGGTGTCTCCATGCCATTCATGCAGCTAATGTCCATAAAGTGAACTTTACGAATGGGACCAAGCCATAATTCCACACGTGCCTTCAGTGGTCGACCATTAGTTTGGATGAAGATTTGGGCACGCTCGGCACCCTGGGGCATTTTGTAGGTGAGACGTGATTTGCCGCCCTGGATTACCTGGAGGGGTAAATTCTTGGGAAATGCCGCGGGGTCGAACGAGAGGGATGAGGATTGATCTCCAGTAACGATGTAGGGCGCGAGTGTGGCCGGAGAACTGTTTGTGTATTCCGCTTGGGCGCGGTTGCGTGTGATGGGGTTAAAGGTGGGCAAACCGCCATTAATTTCGTGATTGAAGAGGGCAGAAGATGATGATGTGGATGAACTCGTTCCAGTGGAAATTAAAGAGGTGGATGGCGGGGTGAAGGCCGACGCCGACGAAGACGTGAGGGCGCAGAGAAGTGCGGCAAGGATGGAATTTCCGATCTTCATTGTTTAATTATTGTGATGATCGGTAACGCAAAGAGAGATAATAATCGATTAGGATATCGTATGAGTATGAAGGACTTCGCCGTCGCAATCGCTCCAACCATCACCAACACCGATCTGCATCTGCATGTGCTGTTGTGATTTTTGTTTGTGATGATGGGCGATGGATGCATGCAGCAGATTCACAAACGTACGTCATACGTCACGTTGGGCGGGGGACGCAAACGTCACGACAGCCCAAGTCCTGCAACGCCAAGTGACAAGAATACCGCGTGAATGAAAAACAAAACACCAACATGAGGAACCGAACCTGATGATGCTTCATTCCTAGTCGGGTTCCCACTCAAACACTAAGCAAGGCCCTTCCTTATCGTACGTGATGAGATCCACAGATCATCTGTGGATCTCGTTTGCATCATACTTACTCCTTCCATCCTTATCGTGTGTATCGTAAAACTAAAACACATCTGACCAAAGCCGGCAAGCTCCGCTGTCTCAACACTACAAATCATTTTCATAATAATATATGCATCATTTTCAATCATGCTGTCATGTAGTCGTGCTGGCAATGATGGGGATGAGGTAATGGAGCGTATTATATCACTGCGCAGACGCAGACTCCAACTGTTTGACCAAATGGAGCAGGAAAGCGATGGCGAAGATGACTCCACTCTGTTGTTGAATATAGCCAACTCTGATATAGTACCTCCCTTGGCCGATTGCCTACGCGATGGTGTAATTGATGAGCAACGATTCATCAAGCGACGACGTTTACTCAGAGCAAGAGATCTGGAGGACGAAGAGAGAGATGGCTTGGCTGAAAACGTTGGTGAACAACGAGTCCAGGAGCAAAAGAAACATGAGGAGAAGCGACCAATATTGGCACGGCGAATGGAGGATGGAGATTTGGAGATAATACCGACAACGCAATCACTGTGGTACATCTTGTATGTATCCACCCCCAACATTGAATGCAAGAAGTTTCAACATAAATTTCACAGGCGGTTTCGAATGCCACACTCATCATTTCTTTAATTGGTGGCTGATGCAAAGGAAGGCAATTGGTTTCCATCATGGACGGCTCGTAATTATTTAAAAATGAATTCGCCATCACCAATAGAGCTATTGATTTTGGGATTGTTACGGTATTTGGGAAGGGGTTGGACGTTTGACGATTGCGAAGAAGCTACCGCAATTGGAGAAGAGACTCATCGACGTTTCTTTCACCAATTCATCAAGGTTGGTAGTACTCTCCTCTTCAAAAAATATGTATCCACTCCTCGAACAGCGGAAGAGATTGAGCCCCACATGGAAGAATTTAAAATCGCTGGTATGCCCGGTGCTTGTGCATCAAGCGATGCAACATCAATTATCCATGATATGTGCTCGCATCGGATTCAGAGAATACACAAGGGATTCAAGACAAAGCACCCAACCCGCACCTACAATCTCACTGTCAATCATCGTCGGGAAATCTTAGGATCTACTCTTGGTCATCCTGGATCTTTCAATGACAAGACGGTCGTGTTGTACGACGAATTCATGTTGTGCACTTCACAACATGATGTTACATGTTGACGGATTAAATAAGTCGTGGGATGGAATGAATATGCCTTCTAGTGATTACGAGGGAAGTTCTGGTGAGTTTGAATACGACAACTTCCCACTGGCCTTGCAACATTTGTTTTCTCCGGAAGAAATTTGTGTGTATGACTCGTCAAAGATGGTTGGCAGAGCAATGATTAGACGGGATGAAATGGATGATGGAAACACAGAATTTGGATCCGATGGAACTCGTTATGTTTGTGGTCTATCACTGAATTATTTTTGTAGACGGTTAGTTGAGCACTTTGACATTCTATTCAAAGCAGGGCGGATACGATGGCCGAAATCACAAGGAAAAACAATAGAGTCATCGGTAGATAGAGTAATCTGAACTAGGTTAATTATTACTACTTCTCTATCCATACACTTCATAATATTCTCATGACAAAAATAAATGTGAACCATTTATTCAACTTCCTTACTAACGTTGTTCTTGCCCTCATTATCATGATTACTTACTTCTTCTGTTTCTCAAACCTTTGGAGAGAAAGTTGAGCTTGTTCTCTCTGTGCTGCACGGACAACAAATGTCTTGGTAGCCTGACCGAGTCCTCTCGTGTCCTTGCTTGTAACGCTGGTCGACATGTCATCGAATGCAAAGTCACGGCCGAGAGATTTCTCAGCAGCATCTCCCTTCCGGAAATTATCCCTCCCATTTTTGATATTGCGCTTTTTGCCAAATGATTCCGAAAAAATCTAGCCTGCTTTCAATTGGTAGGCTCATCGGTCCTCGTGTTTTAAACAATACCCAGCCTTTGGGAAGATAATTTTGTGGTGGATCCCTGTCGCCACAAGAAGAATGATCATTGTCGTCGTCAGCAAGTGCTGACGTGTTTGCTTCAACCGAAGGCGATTGAAAAATTGTCTTTGGGACAGGTAGCATGGCCTCGTCGCAATCTGGAGCTAACTCCATGTCACAGTCAACTTTGTCGGGAGGACTATCAATAATGTCCTTCTTTCCATCGTTTGTATCACCAGATGCACCAAAGTTTTTTTCCCAATTGTACATTTTTTTGAGTAACCATTGATCAACAAAGTCGTCCTCAGATCTACCCGACGGAAAAGAGTATTCACCACCCTCGACTTTTTACTTTTTCAAGGACATGTTCCTTCACTGCCGTCCGTAAAAAGCCATGCATCTTTTTGGCTTCTTTCACTGCCTCCTTTGCCTTTGCAATAATGGTTGCACCGGACAGCAATTCATCCGCATTACTTGCATATAGTTGGCGGATTAATCCCTCAGAAATGTTGTCCCCCGCAACCAATGTTTTCCCATATTGTTGGTGCAATTGGCCAAATTTCAACTGCTCAGAGACCCACATATCAGCATACACTGACATCCGCTTCATGAACTTCTCTGCTTGGCCCATGATTTCATCCTTGCCATGATATTTTTTGAAGACTTCCTGCCTTTGAATGGCCACGGTCATGCTCTTCTGTGAGATCATAGTGAACGTTTCAGCACAGATCACACTCCGGATCTCGTTGATTACACTGAAATTGAACTTAGCTTCCTCGCGAGGTTGCTTTTTCCCAGAAGACGACAACATTATGGCACCACTACGACTAGTTTGGGTCTGGCGAGGAAGGATTAACAGCTTCTCTGGTGTGACGGGGATGGCTCTGTCTTGATTATACGGAGTCGGCTTTGCTAAAATGTCACTACTACTTGGCAAATAATCTGTTGTTGCTGCGGTAGTTGTTGTAGATTGCTGGTTTGATGGTGGCGTTTTTGCCAATGATGATGCTGTCGTTCCCATTAGTTTGCACATGAGGGAAAAGTGAAAAGTATTATTTGAAAGATGACGATGTATTTTTTATCCTGGATTGCCATCCTTATCGTGGCCACATCCACAAACGATCTGTGGATATCTCAAAAAGTTACACCGCAGATGAAATTCATCTACGAAGACTTTTTTCGATGAATGGAGATGAGTTTCATCTGTGACGAAAAAAGACGTGATAAGGACGGAGAAAGAGCACAGATAGATCCACAGATGATCTGTGGATCTCATCTGTACATACGATAAGGAAGGGCCTAATAGTGATGGCGCACCGCGAGGGACATGAAACTGTTGTTGGAAGAAAGTGTAAAACTAGATTATATAGTTAGTAGTTAAGTAGTTAGTAGTTAGGGAAAGCAAACAAACAGGGCCGTTCCCGCCAATACCTTACCCGCACTGTCAAAGCAGCCGCCATCGTCCACGGCTGAGTAGATTTTGACATTTCCATCACCAACACCATTTTCAATGATCACGCAACTGGTATCGCTTGGTCATTGTTTTGAAATATCCAACTGATACCGTCTCATTCTATTCCCAGTCCTCAAAACGATAAGCAGTGAGCGTAACACCTTTTTTCTTTAATCTTGTCCGGTAATTTATCATTGTTCGTCGCCACATCGTTTGCCTCCGCCTTGGTGGCATCCTCCTCGTTTTCGCTGCGTCGAAAGATTTACTATGATACCATTTACTTAGCCTCATCAATACAACTCACCTAACCACCGCCTTTTCTAGTTCTACTCCATCAAATCATGTCGCAAATCCCTCAATACCTTCATGGTTAAAACTATTTCTACATGACCGACAAGCCTCGCCCACTAAAAATGGTGAGCAACGACAACAACTCCATTTGGAAGAGGCCAGATCCAGATGGATCCAACGGAACCCTCATGGTTGTATTTCACAATGATGATCAGCGCGTCGTTCTCTACATTTATTGTCGGCATTGTAACAAGTGGCAGACTCCAGAAGAGAGGGGCCATACCGGCAATGTTGGAACTCTACCGAATTGGTACTTACGAAGTGCCCCATTGCCCC
>JALLAX010000090.1:0-17333 GCA_036939555.1 Discostella stelligeroides
GATTAGGCTTTCGCGTATCAGGTCCAACATCCCAACCATGAATCGTGTTTGATAACTTGACCTGCAGTTACCAGGGTAGTACTAGCTACCAAGCAGTTAGTCATTTGCCTTGGCTGCAGTAAAGATAATAATTATATCTTAGTGAATTACACCTTAACACACGAATGGTGAAGACAGAGCTTATTGAGATGCCGCACATAGTGGAGCATCGCCGCCGGAGTAGCATAAACTTCTAGCCTCCTTGCAAAGTTAGTCTGGCATCCTCAACCGCATGTTTGAACCATTTGTAATGACCACCTGCTTTCAAGGCTCCTTTTAAGGCACCTTTTAAGGCTCCTTTTAAGGCTCCTTTTAAGGCTCCTTTTATCTTTGCAACGCGGAGCATTTGCTGAGTAATAGTGGAGAGGTCTACCATGGGTACATTTGCTTCCAATAGGAGTTGTCTCTCATGAGGGGTCAAAACCTTTGCATGGTAGAGTTGTTTGGGTCTGTTCTGAAGGTGGTTGAGCAAACTGGTCCCATGTTTATTCACAGATCGGTTCCACTCTTTTCTAGTGCATTCATCTGGGCAATTGTTGCATATCGACTCAATCAGAATGTTTGCTGGTGGCCTTTTCTTTGTCATGTTGTACTCTTTGCTGTTGAAATTCCACTGCCACAGAAAACTCAAAGTTTGGTGCCGGTGATGATTTTGATGAAGTGTCAGTTGGATTGGGGGACCAGGCAAGCAAGGAGCTGGTCAGTGCCAAGAGCCCTGTTGGAACACTTCCACATGGCTACACCAAGAGTGTTCCACTACCACATCTGCGGCCAGACCGCGCCCCCCTTACCAAGGACCACGTACGTCCAGGCTTAGGGCCACCCATCTGTCACAGCTCTGTCACAGCAGCACACCTGAGCACCCATCACCAGAAACCACTCTAAACCCCTAGAAGCTTCCATAGCCACAGCCATAGCCTATTAAATCTTCTAGTTCACCATTTATCTCTAGTCTTTCTGCTTCTGTTCAATAGAATTAGAAGATTGCTTTGCCATTCATACACTGCACTCACTACTCCCGCATCAAACAATGGCTGCCACCGCTGCCACTGCTGCCGCCGCTGCTGCTGCTGCTGCTGCCATTCTTCCAGCTGTCCCAATTATTGTGCCTCCAGTGCCAATCATCACGCCCCCAGCATATGAAACCACTCAATCTATGGCCACAGAACCATTGGCACTCTCCCTTCTCTTCATCCATGCCCCATTCACAGCAACATTCAGGCACTTGAATGAGACCTCTTTGACAAACTCCAAGCCATCCAATCCGTGCAGTAGGACAATTGGGGCTATCCTGGCCTCATCAAACAACCGGCAGAGTATGCCATGAAATCCGCTACCCCATAGACCAATGCAAACAACCCAGGACCACATCGCCCCGTCAGCCTCAACACCCAGCTTACCCGCGATACAGAGACCATCTATGACACAGGCGAAATGGAATACCTCTCCAAACTCAATGTGACAGCACAAGCCATCATCAACGCTTTGAATGTCACTGTCCCTAAAGAATTTGAGCGTGGTACAAGTCAAAAATCACTTTCCGGATAAGAATTTACCCAACCGAGGGTCATTTTCAAAGCCCTAGAGCTCAGTAAATTTAACAAATTTCATTAAATTGAGTTACCACAATGAAGTATGAGTCTTTGACTATCTACACCTTGCTCCGTTTGTTTCTAGTTCCATTGGACGTCATTTTCCGAAGCGCTATTGGAGACCATGTTTCGAGTGGATTTTTCAAAAAAATACGCTGCACAGTATCCGGATCACATGCACAAAATCGCTATTTTAGCTAACAAAAAATTTACCCAACCCAAAATTGTAACCGTTCTCCGTCAACCGAGCCTGGAAATAAATTCTGAAAGATGGATCGGATGGACCACGTGCTACCGATTGTACGTACTATGCACGCTTGAGAGTTCTCGGAGGCCAGCCATGACAAAAATGGCCATTCGATCAGCAAGCGATTGCAGTCTCTCGCGACGGAAGGTTTCAATTTTTTTAAACTTTGGGTAAATCAGGCTGGGTAAATTGAAATCATTCGATTTTCATGACCGTCATCCTAGTATCATTAATGCTCTACAAATAATGGGTCGATTTTATCATCGCATATATGTTGTTGTGTCGTGCACTCGCAGGACAATGCCGAGCCCAATTTTTAGCTTCTCAAACTGATGAGAACCCATTCAAATCGGACCGCAAAGGCTGTGATCCGGAAACTGTGTCAAAAAAGCTCTAGGCCAGATAGTGATTTTTGACTTGTACCAATGCTGCTGGCACCATAATGGGTGCTGGCCCCTACCGCAACGGCCATCCTGCTTGTACTACACACCCTCCTCTTTGGTCACCCCACACCAGCAGAGAAACAGGCCAACAACACTCTCTTTGGTACACCATGGAACCCAGCTGACCCCATTGAAACCTACTTTGACCATCTTGACAACATACACCATGGCACAAATGATGGACATGGCCATCATGACCCTCCAAATCACGGGTCTCTACAGCATTGCCCTCACAGAATGGGAACGCATCCCTCCCATTGACAAGACGTGGGGCGCCCTCAAATTGCACTTTGCCACAGCCTACATCCTCTGCCTCATCTCTGGTACCACAACAGCAGGACATGCAGGATATCACAGTGCCCACCTACATCATTGAAACTGATGACACACTCAACAACATTGAACAAACCCTCAACCACAAGCTCTCCAACCTCCACCTTTCACCTGGCACCTGGCACAACGCAAATCACCAATCAACCAATCAACCAATCAACTCTTTACCATGTTTCAACAACACCTTGCCGCAATCACCCAACAGTTTGTGGCAATGAATCATCCCACAGCTACCACGCCCACCAGGGGATGCAATTGCAACCTTGGGCACACAGCAATCCACCCCAAGGAGTAAACCTTCCACTTCCCCCACCAATACCACTACCCCCCGGCATTCTCCCGGCTGCACCCGCAGCCGCACTGGCCAATGGCCGTGCCACACCAATGAACTACACCAAACACTTCAACAACCACAACTACTGCTTCTCATGTGGCTATGCTGTTGCCATTTGGCACACCAGCGCAACCTGCAACAATCCCAGGTCCAATCACCAAACCAGATGCACGCACCAAAACGTCGCACAATTCGAATCCCTTGGACACCTTGCCTCCAAAAGGGGTATCCACAAAAACATCATGCCTGTCAACCCCGCCCCCAACCAAGCTTGACAAGTCAGGGCAACTGACACTTTTGAAATTGATGATGATGTCTTGATCCTTCTGTGTCGATTAATTAATTAATCTAAGAAGGCAAACAATTATCCAAATTGAATCTTTTATAGTATTACATTGACCACTTTTGAAATTGATGATGATGTCTTGATCCTTCTGCGTCAATTAATTAATTAATCTAAGAAGGCGAACAATTATCCAAATTGAATCTTTTATAGTATTACATTGACCAAAGCTAGGACAAAGCTTTCGATTGGTCTCATCAGTGGTGTTATAATACAGAGGTGCAAGGTAAGGGACAGGCATGGAATGCAGGTTGCCATCATAAAAAGGTGTTCAATTTGGTGAGCAGGGGGTGTGTGCAGGTGTACAGGTGCAAAGGTCATATGACCGACCTTCTCAGTAACCTCTGTATCCTTCTTTTCTTGGGAAAAGAAGGTTGCATAATTGATGTGTTGCACTCCCCTGTAAGATGCAGGTATGTGTGGTGTATAATATGCAGGTACATGTACAAAAGGTATGTTGGTGTATTCCGTGATGTCAACTTTAAGTTTTCGACAGGATAGTAAATTGCCAAGATGTGGCGTTCGACTATAGGCAACAATGAGCTTTTTGATTAGGATGTGGGTGCCGTCTTGGTTCGTTAATTGATTGAGAGAGGGTTTACTTGGCGGCATTTGCACATGTGTGCGCCAAAGAGTTTGGATCTCCCTCGCCGGAGGATTGTTTGGATGATATGTTAAGTGGAAGAAGGCATTGTGGTCTGTGTTGTGTAGGTTATCTTGTGGGACATTTTGTAGTCTTTTTTCTTTTTCAGATGTTATGCGTTCTTTAACCTTCTGCTCTGCTGTAAGAAAGAGTGGGATTAAATGATCAAGTGAATATCCACGCTCAAGAAGACAATTGAAAAATGATTTGATTTCTTGTTCAATATCGTGTTTGTGGCTGCAGAGCTGATATATGCGGTAGTAGAGTTGTCCATTAATAAGACCTTGGGCGAGTCCCGGTGCATGGCATGATGAAGGTGGGATGTAAAGATGCAGAGCTAATGGTTTGGCATACAGACTGGTGAATATTTTCCCTTGACAGAGGTGGATATTCAAATCCATAAACGTCACGTTCTTTGATCGTTGACTGAACTCCCACTGGATACCCATTAAATTGTTTATTTGTTTAAATGACTCCCAGTTTGCGTTGTCTTTTTGCGGGTCAGTATCACGGAGCCAGATTCCAAAGCCATCGTCAATGAAGCTGCGAATGAAATGAAGGCTGGATGTGGGGAAGGTTGTGACATGAGTGTTTTTGTAGATAGCAACAAAGAGATTTGCTAATTGATGGTGCTGGTGCCATTCCCATTGCTATCCCTTTGTGTTGTTGAACAAATATGTTACCAAATTTCATTCGGTTGTTGCTCATAACTATCTCCAGGGCTTCAACGAGGGCTGATGGGTAGAGATGTGGGTATCTCTCTAGTATTGTTGGGTGTTCAATGAATGTTTGAAAGCGTTGCAGGCAGTCCTTGGTGTTAATGTTTGTGTACATTAAAATAGCATCATATGTGAATAACACGCGGAGGGTGGGAGAGTAGAGCCAAAGTCAAGACCCATCAAAAGAAGAGCCCAGCTTAGCGACCCCCTCACAAGATTACTCTCAACCCACAAACAGGGACTCCATACGATCAACACCTGCCACAGCTGGTCATCCCCTGTGGGGTGCTTTTCAACATTTTTCAATGCAGTGCGGAAACCCTGGCCTTTTTTCTGGTTGGACTCTACACATAAGATCAAAACATGCCACGTATCAGAAGGAACAACATCGGTACCACTGATGGGGGTGATGCTGGAAGTACTAGCGGTTCAAAGGCTGGAAGTACTTGCAGTTCAAGGGGAAGGCTCAAGCAAGATGAGACCTCTCTTTCAGGAGAACTGGATGATGACAGTGTGCTGTCTGGACACCCCCCAAACAAAGTACGTCCTACAATGGATGATTCCAATTTGTATGTGAATTACTACAAGAATCACTCTGCCTTGGGTAATTCATCTCAATCAGGCCAACAACACAACGATGGTGATTCTAGCAATGACAGCCAGGAAGGAGGACAAGGGGAACACCCCATTGGAATTGCTCAAGCGAGGAGCTACCGCCCCTACTCAGGTCTGGCCTTGGCAGCATCAAAACTCATCAAGTCACAAGTCTTGGAGGACCTACTATGCGATGACTTAGCATGGCAAAAACCTGCAAGTGATACGGGGGAGATCAAGCAATTCAAAGGGGAAGTCTTGATGCACTCAGGACTGGTTGTGTTTGGCTTCATGCGCCCAGGATCACATTCACCTCCTGTACGGTCCACAAACGTACACCACGTACCAAACCAACCAACGATGATTTGAACCATTGCAATATTGGCTTTGTTGGGGACCGAACACAAGTAAACCCTACACCCACACCGGCCATCCTTTCCAACAAAACAACCTGGGGATGGGTGCAAAAACCATTCACTCTGACCACTGCACCACTGACCACTTTCTATGCCAGCCCCAACAACATGGCAAAATTGTGGGTCCCCCCTACGAATAAATGAGCAAAGAATACAGCAGCCCTCCCCTGACTCAGTCTTCTCCCTACTGCATTCATTCCCTTCTGCACACATGCACTGTGTTCACCATAGGACCTTCACACTGGAATTACAGCTTATATCAACAGTGGGGCCAACAGCATATCAGCCAGTGATTGCACCTTGCTACTGGACTGGTGCCAGGCAGCAAGTCATGCTGACCCCAGAAATGTCAGCTAGCTAGCATATCAAGTCAAGGCGGCATTCCCGAACAATGATAATTTTCATCACTGGGTTCAGAAGCGCATGGTGTCTTTGCTGGATGACTTACCACAAGTCCAGCAGCCACCCCCCCCCCCAAACACCCCAAAAATGACTGGACTGCATTGGCCCGGCAGCTTTGGTCCGACATCATGGAAGGCTTACGCAGCAGTACTGACAACCAATGCCCTACAATTGCAGAATTACCGGCATCAACTACCACTGGCAAAGAGAATAAATCGTAGATCGTCCGATTTATCACAACTAACACACCAACGACAAGAACTTGTACTAGACCTACGTAGGAACTCGTGGAGAAACAGCGACAATTGCCCGGAACCAGGGCAGCCGCCGCCGCGCAGTAGCCTCCCATGTACACCACCAACAATGCAACCAAAGAAGGCCCCAGAGCCAACTCCAATAGGCGTGTGCAACTACCTCCCCAACCGTTGAGGAACACAGACGCCTATTCATCCAGTTTGACCACTGGAAGCATGAATACGGGCACGCCCGGGCGGCTCGGGACGGCAACGATCAATAACACCCGGCCTTCAACAACAACAACAACAACAACAACGCCTCCACATGGATATACAGGGGGAGCACCAAGTAACTCCTATGTTAACCGCTGTACGGAGCAGGCAAAACAGAACTCTACCAGCGCGTCAGACAGGATATATACTAACCCTTACCATCCACCGACAGCAATGTTAACGCGTGGTGGACTTTGGGGACATCACACGCCTAACTTCCAATTGGGGACTTTGGGGAGAGGGGAAGGCTCAAACGACACTCCGATGCGGAGTGCAAAGCGGAGTAAAGTGGAACTACAAACACCATTGAATCGGATGCAACGGGGCATCATGGGCAACTGGAACCAAACAGCTGATTCTGTTACTGTCAACCTCCCACGCTCCACCCCCTTCCCTAAGGATAAGAAGACGGCATTGCAGAAGTCACTCGAGATATTACGATCTATCCCGGAAGATGGACCAGGGGATATGATGGATTCAACACCACAGGGGGAGAAGAATCCAATAATGATGGGGCCAGAGGCACCAAATGATCAGATGCGAGAGTACATCAGGGACATAACACGGAGAGACCCGGCGCTATTAACATTGGGAGATATATGGACAGAGGGTTCTTCAGATGGGGTAACAGCGGTTGTAGCGGTCATCATGAACCAAATTAAAGGACAGATCCTCACGGCGGGGTCAATGCCTCAACTCCACAACCTGGCCCATTTCTTGCTGACGACAAACATGGCGGAACTATTGAAACTCCGGCAGGACACAGTTGAAGTGGATCGATTCGTCACGGACAGGCTACGTATCCGGGCGCGTCTACCCCCACTCCTAGAACACTCACTTTGCCCTCAGAATACGGGATGCTTGATTCCTGACCAGGCGCTCCGAGCGCGGATGGACGTAGGCACCACAGCCACTAGGGACGATTGCATTCATTGTGTTATGCCATTTGTCCAACGCTTCTACCCATCAGCAGTCAAACAAGTCGAACAATTGATGCGGGGGGGCAAATTCCACCATGAACTCATTGACATTATGAATACCCCAGGATACTTTGCTAAACTTTGGAATGCAACGGACGATATTAGATACGACCCACCACGATGGATCAATTATTCCCCTGAAGTTGACGAACGCCCATCAACACATGGCCAGGAACTGACAGGCATAGGATCATTTGAAGATGATGAGAACTTTACTTCGTTACTGGATGGATTCACCCCTATCCATCATCTGGGGATCCCAGTGGAGGCGGTCTCGAAATTGACACCGACTGACCAAAAGAAACGGGCATTGCAAACACTTCCTGCTCTTCTCAAACAACTCACCTCCACGGAGGCAGCAGCAGACATACTCATTCGGCTAGCTACCATCCCAGACAAGGACTTTCCACCTTACCATCAGGCGGACGGATTTTGAGAGTGCCTTTGGGACATTGACAAGACAGAGAGCATGGTCCAGGACCAGAGAGAATACTTCCGTGCGCGGATTGGGATCAGGAGGCAAGAACAGATCGACCTTCATGACAAGGGAAATGAAGCACTAGCCCGTGAGTGGTTGATAGCGGCAAGAACACTGGCTAATGCATTGGATATCTCCCTCACAATTATTGCATCCCCCCAAGACTCGATCACTGCGGGACACTTCATCAACCGGGAGATACCGGGATGCGCCAAATTGGAACATTACATCCACCCAATGAAAAGACAAAAGGGGACCTTTGACATTTGGTGTATCACCACGGACATGACCTGGGGCGAGGATAAGGCACTTTGTACCTTCCATGACGGCCTGGACAAGGACACATATTTCTCCACTATAGCCTCCATTGGACTCATGCTATCACGCGAGGAGGCGTACAATATGTCCTTGATTCCGTGTGTGGCCCTTATTGGAAGTGACAGTAAAGATAGGGACGATATCATGCGGAATGAATATTCTCGATGCCTTGACGCCATCCTAGCTGTAGGTATTGACTATGATATTATTTGGTGCAGCCTCCGAACACCAGCCCAAAGTGTAATGGTCAAGTGTATCGCTACCAGACTAGTGTACTGGGCAATGGTGACCTCCGCATTCAAACGCATCCAGCGTGCGACGGTGACGGCTTTTTACCCCACCACAAACACCTTTTCGATGCACTTTGTTCCAAATCCAGAACTACCGGACGACACAGATGCTCTCATGAATATCATCATGAGCCAGCAGGCATATGAGGATGAGATGACGCGAATTGCACTGACTGGATTGAACAAAATTGATCCACATACTACTCGCCCAAAGGACACTAATGGACGACGTTTGGAACTCACGATGACAGAAAAGATACTGCTGGGACTAAAGAAGAAGTGTGACGGCGTCACGGAGTACAGTGCAGCGTACAAGGTGACCACCGACTCAACCTTCTCTCGTTGCTATCTCACGGCCCCAAAGGAGAACGCGAAGGAGCTAATCGAATATGCACGTCGTCTTGCACCAGTCTTCAACTGCTGGGTCGGTAATTCTGCAACAGTTTGGGTACTTTCGGCGGAAGCAGAAAAATGGGTGCCTAAGGCAGTGCCACCCCCTACGACAATCATTAGTTCGGATGACACTTCCACGGTATCAGCCATCACCTCCTCAATAACTACACTTGGATCCAGATTTGACAAACCATTTGACCAGATGCTTCAACTCGTTACAACCCAGAGTTGAGACATTAAAACCCTGCACACCCGATTAGAGGAGACGGAGAAGCGGTCTCTTACACAGACAACCTTAATCAATACTCTACAAGCCACCTTGACTAGCACGCTGAAAGACCTGACTGACCAATCGGCGATGATACGGACGGGCCAAGACCCGCCAACATTGACGGCTTATACCGAATTATTGGATGCGTTGGAAAAGTCTGCGTTAATGGCTCGATTGGACAGACGCAAGATGATGACACTTATGATGACACTGATTGACAAGTACGAGGGCACGGCCATAGAGACGAATGCTTGCACTATGGCGTTTGGGAACGAGATTGCCCTACTCCGGATCTTTGTGGATGGTTGCATGGATAGAATTAACTGGCTAGTAGAAGACATTGGCTCAGACAAGGAAGGCAAGCCTGACCCACCCAAACAAGATCGATTATCTACACGAGGCATCACGACGATGATGAACACGGCACAAGAGGTCTACAACGAGGGAGGCGACTTGACAAACCCAACGTTGGTTGTAGACAAATGCATTGTGGCTACAACGGAGACTGCGGCAATGCAACCTAGTGGCAGGGAATTCGGGACGACCGGAGAAGGGAGGCAACGTGGTAGGACACAACCTCACCTTGGTGAGACACTACCCGACCAGGAAACGCCGCCACTCCTCCTCCCTACAGAGACACACACCCACAAATCGACAGAGAACAATGGACCTCCCAAGGATGTGGGATCTACACCCAGAAATGGCAACAAGCGAGGATTTATGGGAGAGGAGGGAGCGCAACAGATGGCTAATGTATCACAGCTTACGGACACACTTGAACCTGCAGCGGCGCTGAAACATGACACGGAACCTCAGCCCCGGATCGAGATCACCCTTGGTGGAGCTAGCGGTGAATGCTCATGTTGCACTAGAGAGACAACCTCACTCCAAATCTGTGAACCTTGCGGACAGTACTTCCATGAGGAGTGCGTCACCTACAATGATGCTCAGCGAACGATGCTGTGCAAGCAGTGCAAGGAAGACCAGTCCATGATAGCAGTTCACGAGGAAAGCAGTGACACAGACATGACCACAAATCAAACACGAATGATGCACACTCAACCGCCACCCACCCAGAACTCGGTCCAATCCGGAGCCTCCAACGAGGTGGATCTTGCTCCTAGCAACTCTGACACTTCTTCTTCGGGAGATGATTCTAGAACCTCGTCCTTTTCCCGCAACTCGATAAAACGGAGGCGCCATTTGCTCCTGAAGACACCACAAAAACACTCGAAATTGAAATCTAACTCCACCGTGCAAACTACCCCTATGGACGATGACAGCAGTTTGACCCCATGCTCCTCTGACACAAGCGCAGCAACACCTATTACAACGAAATCAACCACAAAAGACAGCTCAACATTCAATTCTAATCAGTATACTTTCTAAACAGGAATAGAACAATCAAATTAATCAAAACACTTATCATAATAAACGGACTCCAAAGAGTGAGCTTATTACTCGGTTATTTCTATCAATGATATGGATTGGATATCGATGATCAGTGTCACATCAATGAATCTTCTTAAAGGAATCTAGGTCCTATAACGAAACCCACAACGTACGCGCAAGGTACGTACTGCATGGATTCAAACGTCAACAAAAAAATCGGTGCAAGCCACCCTCTCCAGACGCCCAGATACGGGCACCATTCAACTTCAACAAAATACAATGACAGGCCGACTAACGAGATCAACAACAAACTCAAAACACAAGCACTCACGAACTACTTAACACACTAGCACGATCACCATGACACGAACAACACGACACCAAACAAGACTACATGAATATGCCGCAACACCATCAGAAATACCAAACATACCAGCGTACAGTGACAGTATCCCAAATGAGGTGGAGGAAGACTACATACGCTTTGCCTTCCAAAACATCCACGGGATATCCAAGAATAAAGGCCTCGAATCCGCGACGGAAATACACACCATGAGCAAATGGAACATAGCGGTGATGGGTATGTCAGAGACTAATCGACCGTGGACAGCAAGAGAGAAATTGGGCTATGACTTTATGATGAACTCCCACTTCCACTCCTCACGCACACAATACACCTCAGCCCCACCCATAGCACACGATCAAACATACCTACCCATGGGTAACCTTCTCACCATCAATGGACGCATGACCGGTCAAATCTATGACTATGGGACCAACTCTATGGGTCGATTTGGGTACTCGTCATCACTGCCTATCGTGTCTGCCACAAAGCCAGCAATAACCCAGGCCCGTTCACAGCATATCAGCAGCAACACATAATGATGCAAGCAGCCGGAGTGGCAAACCCTAACCCACGTCAACAGATCTTGAAAGACATTGCAACATTGATTCAGACTAAAAGAGCGGAGGGTCTCCGTCCAATTGTGATGATGGATGCCAATGGAGACTATATCAACGGTAAAGACAATGAGCTTTGGGACTTCATTCACAATACGGGAATGTGCGATCCTTTTTTTGACAAGTGTCACGTATCCCCGCCCACTTACGTATATGGCAAGAATCGATTAGACTACATCCTCTTGGACCCAGCGCTGACAGGAGCAATAGTTTGAATAGGCTATCTTGGGACACACAACATGTTGGACCATACGATGGCGGTAATGGACATATGTGAACGTACCTTATTTGCTGGACTGCTGAATCGGCCGCCTACTCGACACTCACGCGAAATTCTCATTGCGCAAGCGGACAAGGTCCAGGCCTTCCTCCACACCTTGTGTCCCCTATTGAAAGAACATGACATACACTGTGGCACATACGATCTTGCGTCAGAATTTGTGTAACATGGTGCTACGGAAGTAAATACCCACAAGTACCATGTCCTATACACCCAATTCCTTGAACTGACGAAGGGTGCTGCAAAAAAAGCCGGCAGGAAGAAGTTTGGCTACCAACGCTCATCGGCGTTGACCCATGCAGCACGGATGCGTTGCGCCCATAAGAAAATTCTGGACTGTAAACGCAGACGCACCCTTCGACGTTACTGTGAACCTCTCGCCCTCAACCCCGATTCTATTCTGGCCACACACACACTAAACGACCTACGAAAGCTAGTGCGGAAACTGGGCAATGAACAATGGGAGATACAGAAGAAGGGTGAAACACATCGCGTCGAGTGGTTGCGAACCAATGCCCAGGACATATGTCGGGTAACAGGTGACCCAGATTGGGAAGGAAAAATGGAGGCAATGATATGTACAACAAAGGAGAATGCGGTCCACCGGACGCTCAGTATGATCACCAAAGGACAACGAGGGGTGCTAGAACGAATACAGATCCCCTCCCACACCTGGTTTTACTCCCCCTCTAAGCGCAAATTGTACCACTATGATGTCGGGGTCTTTGAGGCATACCCGATGCACACAGAAGGCACATTTCATCGACACCACACACTTAAAGTTCCAGCCACTGACGTGATATTGGTTCATGTCAACATTGACCCTGCTACTTCACGATGGCAAATTGTTACGACATTGCCAACGCCGCGAACAATGTGGGTGGACTTAACATCTCAATCTGAAATCAAAGAGGCTCTCCTGGCCTGGAATAAGAGGCATCTACAGCAAACGGCACGGGGACAAGGGATTAGTACATGACCACCCTTGTCCACACTAAGGGAAAACCACGGATTAAACAATATGACAAAAGCAGTGCTGGACGGAGCACCGTTCATGGATTACCCACTAACAAGTGAAATGGAACAACTCTTCCTTGCAATGAAACGGACACCGGAAAATAGGGCCCTACCCCCCGTCCATGGAGAGTTTACATCGGATGACATGAAGGATATGTTGAAAGCAGCAAAGGAAAAGACGTCATCAGACCCGCGCACTCTTAACTACACACTCTGGAAGTGCTTAGCATCAGATGATAAGATTGCAGGGATTCTAAGCATCCTGTTCAGCCTCCCATTCACCTATGGTTTTGTAAACAACCACTGGACATCCATGACAGACTTCATGATAGAAAAAAAGGCAGGAGTCCAACAGATCCACACACTGCGGATAATTGGCAAAGTAGCTGCGGAATTCAAATACTTGTCTTCAATATCTTATTGAAAAAAAAACACGGGACAACTTTGAGGCAACGGACACATGTGGCGAACAACATGGCTTCTGCCCCCACCGGTCCTCTATTGATGCGGCGATGCTGAAGGTGCTCACCTTTGAGAGCGCCCAAATGCAGAAATGCACGATGGCGTTGATGCAACATGACATGACGGCACATTTTGATCGGATGTATCCTGCCACAACTGCGATATTGGGTACGAAATATGGAGTCGACGAATCCATCCTACTCTGCATCAACAGGACGATAGCACAACTACATTGTAACGTGGAGACGGCTTTAGGAACATCGGATAAAGCATACTTTCAAACTGCGAAAGAACCATACTTGGGGGGCATGGTACAAGGTAAGGCGGATGTGCCTCAATGGTCAACTCAACAGAGCGACGCAATGCTCAAGGCACATAAGGCATTGACGGAAGGAGTTATCATCCACAGCCCGAATATGCAACCAGACATCATCCATAGTAGCATTGCCTTTGCAGATGATACGGATGGCCAGCAATCTACTCCTACCGAACCAACGGCGATAGTTAAGGTGGTTCGCAAGCTGGAACATAGCGCTCAGACTTGGAGCAATCTAGTCCAGATTTGCAGCGGGCTTATTGCTTTGCTCAAATGCAACTGGCAACTGATTGCATGGGAACTACATGCTGGACACCTGAAACTGGTACAGGCCACCAAGGAGCGCATAAAGTTGGACAATGGGAACGGTTCCTTTGCGGTTTATAGACTTCCTCCCACCCCATTCACCCAACGTTGGCCTCGGGTACAGAATATGCCCAGACGGCTTGCAGAAACACCACTTTGACGGGACACTTGAAGCAGTTGCCAAGTTATGCCGCAGCACCGCTAGGGCCTACCTCACAGAGGAGGAGACACGACAACTCCTGCACCAACGTCTGCTACCAAAGATCACCTACGCCCTGCATGCAACATCCTTCTCTGAGACCGAGTGTAACAAGATTAATTCCACGATACGCTCCACGTTTTTACCACTCACTTGGTTAAACCGACACTTCCCAAGTGCAGTCCTGTACGGACCGTCCCAGTTTGGGGGTCTCAACTTCCCGGAGATCAACAGTATTCAGGACCGTACCCAAGTGGAATATCTCATCAAACAGCTTCAATGGGACAAGACGGTGGCCAATACATTCCTGGTCACACTAGATAATGTACAACTCTGCGCAGGCTTCGTTACACCCCTCCTCGAGCAAACCCATGCTCCGATCTCATACTTGGATAAGAGTTACATTGTGGATTTACGACGACGGCTGGGGGACCTTGATGCGACTATATGGATTGAGAAAGCGTGGAACCCACACCTGCAGAGAGTAGGAGATATGTCATTGATGGAACGATTTCTTACAATTCCGCGTGTTACGTGCTCACAATTACAACAGGCAAATGCAGTCAGGCTGTACGTGCGGGTAATTACAATTGCAGACTTATGTGATACGACAGGGAGATTTCTCCCAAATGGAATGTTGAATGGTGACTTCCAAGCCGGGTCAGACCTAATGTGGCCATACCAACCTTGCCCGCCTAAATCCTTCTTCGCCACGTTCCGCAAATTATTATGCCAAACATTCTGTACCAATACCCCGATTCACCACCACCACAAACCACAAAGACAGTATGGACCTAGATTGCCCTCTTGGAAAATGGCTCCCAGTCCCTAGGAATACATGGTCCACGACATACCGAACTGAGAACAAAATTTATTGGCGCCCACAGGACAACTGGGATATGCATGTGCTATGACGATTGCCTGTCTCCGGATTTTTCCACTTTTCCCACACGACTCGGGTGCTCCCGTTAGACAGCCACCCAATCCAATATTGGCAGATTGGCGAGTCCATCTGGACACAGCGACCATACCGCATGCAAACAAAGGATGATGGCACCATGCTCCCACCCGGCCATATTGTCGAGAACACCCTCAGTGACCCAAATACTGAGACACTTACAATCGGCAGTGATGGCTTGGTATACCTCAAGGATGAAGTTGCAGCATGTGCCTGGATGATAGCTGAGATAGAGGAATCAAAGGCGACGGCGTGCTTTCTGCTGGGTAATTATCTCATCACTATCCTCTTATCGCAGTGAACTGGAGGGAATCTTTCGAAGCTTACAACACGTCCAATACCTCGGCATGACGCCAAATGAGATACACCATTGGTGTGACAATGAGAGCGCAGTGAATGATAGCAATAGGCCACTGAACACTCCAGCGGCAATGATCAAACCAGACGCTGATATCATCCTGGCTATCCACCACCTTCGAGACGTGATGTCCACGGAATCAATTATCATCTGCAAACACATATATGGACACCAGGATACGAGACCACGCGATACCCCCAGCATATTTAGAGATTCCATGGCAAACGATCAGGATGTAAGATACACACATAACAAGGATAGGTTCCCGATGGATATTTTTGCAGTTGACGCGGCTGACTTCCTTCGACCTGCCAAGCAGACTACCAAAGCAAAAAAACGTCCTCTCTCAGTCACTGCAAACACCGAAGCAGACTGGTTGGCATCGGAGACGGCAACACTCGCAAGAACAGAAGGACCACTTGATCCGATGCCATCGGCCTTATTACCGCCTTACAAGGGCTCTCGGGCCCTCTTGAAGATTGGCGACAAATGGATCACATTGAACATTGACGTCCATCTTCACAGTGCTTGGTGGACTCAGCGACTGCGAGTCTATTGCCTCAATAAATACACCTGGTCAGACAAGATATTCGATTCGATAGATTGGGGATTGGTCAGGACTGCAAGAAAGAAATGCTCCAAGACACAGATGATGCAGACAAGTAAGATCATGCATGACTGGCTCCCGGTTATGCACATGTTTGGGCACATAACAGGTCTAAAGCAATGCCCTGCATGCGCACACCCGGACGAGACCTTGGCACAGCTATTCCAATGCACACACCCTGCATTGGTGCGCACTCGTACCAAAACTCTTAAACTGACGCACAAGAAGGGACGCACACTTGGACTCCCTCCACTTGCAGTGAATGCACAATGTGGCCTGTTAAACGAATATTATACTGGACAAGAATATGTTATGACCAGTCGCAGTCAAATTATGAACAAGGCAATAAATGCCCAGCAGCGAATAGGGTTGGAATTTCTTCCTCGGGGCTACATAGCTTTGCATTGGCAACGGGCAATAGAGACCCTACACTGCGAACATGTGGACAGGAAATTGGCACACCTTCTGTTCCATATTTGGACGGAGATAACCCTCAAACTTTGGATGACGAGGAATGATGTCGTGCACCATGGTAACAACTTGACTAAACAAGCCGAGAAATCGAGAACTGATGGACAGCTACGGTGGTATAAGTTCAACCACCAGGATGTATTAGCTCGGACGGATTTCAGATTGACGAACTATGATACAGATGACCTGCATATCATGACATTAGCAACAAAACGGGAACAACTACGACAACTGGAGGTAGCACGGACGGCACATACATTGGAATGCAAAGCAAAGGCAAGAGGACAACACACAATTACACGATTCTTCACAAGACATCGGGCAGGCTCCTGATATGGGGACAACAACAAGGGGACAAACTTGAATAACAATGATCCGATACGGGGCGCATCGGATACCTTATTATACCAATCACAGGTTAAGGACGGGGAACACAATACGCGCATATCCAACATGACATTGAACTTGGTAGACCTTACTGACGGGGAGATACCCCACGTGGGATCTCACATTGGGCAGCGACTAATAGGGCCACGGGAGACCCTGATATAACACATGTCTACAATCGCGGCTGCCTTCGGCAGCAGCCCTTGGCAGCTATGCTTATTTGTTAGTTACCAAATTGTACGGCACACCTCGGTGTGCCGTGAGTGCAATCTTAGA
>JALLAX010000091.1:0-18022 GCA_036939555.1 Discostella stelligeroides
CAATGACTTGCTCTATGCGTCACTGGAGAGCACCATGTGGAAGTGTGATGAACAGCCGTGCTAAGATGACTCTCGAGTATGGAACACACTACTTGCACGCACAGCATCTCAATCACTTCCTTCCAGACGCGACCATGGCGACGATGTTGTCTCTCCACAATTAACGAAGAGAGCTGATCGTGACAACATCAAAGCGCTAAGCTTGCACCAGCGTCGGGATCAAATTTAGACGAGAGATTACGTCGCGTTGAATCCATGCTGGAAAGGATTCCGCTGAAACAGCTCTGACCAATCCCACACTGTCACATCAATTGCACGCCATGGATTGAATTTGATTCAACAGAGGATGAGATCGGGATAATTGATCACATGAAAAGGGCGATTTTGAAAGACTTACAGAATCTCCTTCTAATCAGCTCCAGTGACCCAGAGACATCGAGGTTAACCTCATTGTTGCTAATCCCTTTAGTCTCAGTGAAAACTGTCGGCGGCGGTGAGTGTGGCTTAGAGGTAATGAACCTTCTCCTTTTCTCCATTGGTGGTTATGAATACGCTTAAGTACTCCTGACACCAACGGTTTCGAAATGGAACAGTTGGACTGGCCACTTTTCGAATGTGGATATTGTCCGGATCTCTTCGCTATGTCTCCGGGTGAATCTGTCTTTTGCATTCTTTCATCATAACATAGCGAAGACCTCTCCTGTCAATAAATATGCTCTTTCGATCAACCGTATGAAATCTTGAATCTTGGGAGTGCAAATTGTTTCCTTACTAAATGATTTGGGTGCGACCCCTCAAGTGATCACATTTGGCAAAATGTGTAATTACTTGTGTAATTTATCTTGGCTTTTCAGCACCTCATCAATTAAGAATTCGTCAAAATATTCATCTTCTCTGACTCCAAACCCACACCTGTGGAATGCAATCAGATCATGAGCTTCCGCATCAAGCTTCGAGAATTCTATCCTCGTTAGTTCAGTAGGCCTGTGAATACATCTTCTGAGATTTGTCATTGATGATTTCTTGTAATTTATGGTGGGGTTTGTAGGAAGCGACACTTTTACCAGGCCCTGATACTATGTTGTTTGATAATGGAACGATACCTTGCTCTGATGAATAACATGGTGTTTCTCGTCTAAGTTTTGACAAGATTACTTATTAACCAACCTTTTCCCAAAATCTCTTCATTCTCGCCTATTGGATTGGGAATAATACAAGTCTAAAACCAGTTGTGGCCTGTTGTGGCACAGGGGGTAAAATTGAACCAATAATGGTATCAGTACTTTAGGGTCACTGTTTGACTGCTTGTGGTGCTTGTTTTGAGCTGAAATTTGACAATGTTCTGGAGTAGCTTGCTGGCAACAACTTTTACAATGATTGTAATCAACAAAAAACATTTCCGATGGAGCTGCTGTCCATTGAATGCAAGGGTACTAATTGAAGTTACAGAATCTTAAAAAAGGGTAGTATATGTAGAAGAATATAATTATTTAGGTTTGTATGCAATACTTGATTCAGTAAGGACCGATTTGTGGTGGCAGCCATGCAATAATATCACACAGAGCATTAAGGAAAGGTCGTGTGTTGCGTCCCTGGCTGTCCTTGGGTGGTGCTGGGAGAGCAAGAACTTCCTGTTGTTCATGACAAAACGTGAGATTTGGTAATTTTTTTTCTCACTGGACCCAAAAGTTGGGCATTTGAACTCAATGATGAAGCACTGATGAACATGAAACCAAAATGATTCAATGCATTAAGAGCACTTGCTTATTGGGATATGCTTATCGCTTTATAAATCATAGTTTCAACATAGAATGAGGGTTTCAAAGTCAGCGTCCAATTCAGTAAAATTTCAAAAACGTCGATGCCACAACTGGTTTTGGACTTGTATTTGTGATGTATTTCAGATGCTCTGAGTAATTAGTTGCCTGTGGACCCCAATTAAATGCTTGAAAGATGAATTTCTGATTTATTTGTGGGATATTGTATCCGTTACGCAGTATATCAGAAGATAGTTCATAACTGTTGAGCCTCTAACCACAATTTTTGAGTTCATAATAACTAGCTTGTCAATTGCACACATGAGTGTACGTTTCCTTTGACCAGTTGATGAAGGGGTAGTTTTATCCCCCTTCTGCCTCAACTAGTATTGTCCTTGTGATCACTGTCATCTGAGCAGACAATGGAATTGAACGTGGGTGCCGTTGTTTCTGGAGGGTTTGTGCATAGATTGGGCAATGAATCATGATGCTGCATGTTGCAGGGTGGTATTATTTCTCTATCTCTAACCTGATTTGTACTGCTGATTGTGATAAACCAAGTTTGGCAGTGAATTCGAGTTCCCTTTTATTCTTTTCCGGGTGTAGCGTCCCATCGGATAATCGTAGCACTGCTGCGCGAAGCAGTGATTTTCGCACACCGCACAACAAGCAACACAAAAAAACAAAAAACTGCTGCGCGCAGCAGAGACCCGGCCACTCAGCACGCACAACAACACCCACACAACAAGAACAAAAAACATAGAGAAAAAATCTAAGTTGTTCGCGTGCGTGCACAAGAGCGTGCCGCGAGTGCGTGCTACGTGGGTGGGGATCCGCTGCGCGCAGCAGTTTTTTTGTGTTGCTTGTTGTGCGGTGTACGAAAATCACTGCTGCGCGCGCGCAGCAGTGCTACGATTATCCGATGGGGTGTAGCGTGTACCCTACTTGATAGAGTACTACTTACAATAGAGTCGATAGTTGATTTTGTTTTTGTCAAGAGTACATGGTAATAGATGGTATTAATAGGTAATAATGATGTGATGAAGATTTTAGTTGCTTGCTGATAGACGCTGATGGTTGTCGCAGTTTGTCGCACAGCTAGCCGTCGTGATGATCGCCACCAAACCGCGCACACACCACTAACACCTACTAAACACTATCAACAGAACAAAGAACAGAGACCAGAGACTATCATAGTACTTAACAGAGATCACGAGACGTGTCGAAGTTGTTTTGGCGGGACATCGTTGGAAGCCGCGCCCGAAACAAAAAAGAGACGACGGTCCACCCAGCAATTGTTCAAATTGATTATTATGCTCACATACATCATGCTGCTGATCTTCATTCTATCTCCTCTCGCCTGTTAATTATTTCTTCCATAAAATAAAACCACCATGTCGTCCGTGGCTAGAGTAGGACAGCAGTCGCGGCAACAATCGCCTACGAGCGTTTCGTCGCCGCGAGCGGGCAATCCACCCCACAGCATCATCAGGAGCAGCAGCAATAGCAGCAGCAACAACAACAACAAGAATGCCACGTCGACCGTAACACCTCCCCCGCCCAGCAACAATATTAGCAACAACAATACCAATGCGAAATCCAAAGCACGTGCAGGCAATAACAAAGCCAATCGAAACGGTCAACATCCCGACATGATCGTCGACAATCGAGTCCTTGACGAATTGCTCCTAGTATGCAGTGTCATTGGTTCAACAACAATCAAGACCAACCCGTCCACCGGCGCAACATACGAACAGTTCGTACCCGTCACGGACTGCTTTAATTGGTTGCAAGATTTACAGCGAGCATTGCGTCGCGATCACGAGACTTACCGTCCCATTAGTCTGAAATTGGGCCAGTGGAAGGTGGTCAGTCAAAAGCTCTTACCTCTCGTTATGAGCTGTCGATATGATAAAGCCATGGTGCTGACGGTGTGTAAGATACTGGTCATTCTGACCAAGCCGTTGAGCGAAAATGCCAAGAATGCGGGACGGATGAGCGTGGATGTAAAGAGTGGAAAGGTCGATGACAGTGTCGTTAAGGAGCAAATCATCCTTCGTGACAATGCCATTGAACAAGCCGATCTATTGATGGAGTACAAGCATCTTTTCGTCAAGCATCCCAGTCATCACTATGCATTCAAAGATAATATGGGAGGAAAGCGAAGTGAGAAAGAAGCAAACGGTGGCATGGGATTGATGTCCATCTTCACATCCCTGCTAGCGGAACCGCTCTCCAAAACGGGTTCGTCGCGTACCTCCGCTGATCATCTAACGATTGAACTAGTGCTACATCTCATTCGTAACCTCCTCAGCATTTCACCGCTCAATACTTTTGGCTCTCCGGAAAAATCTCAGTATGCTAGTCAGTTGCATAGAGAACTGCTTATTGTGTTGCAGGAGGAGATGGTGTTGGATGTGCTTGTGTGTGTGGGACAGGAGGTGGAGCGAAGGGAAAATAGTGGCTATAACTTGCTGTTGATGGAGATATTGAGTTGTTTGTTGAGGGGGCAGGTATGAGATCTAGGTCTGTAGTTTGACGTACTGTTCTCTTCTATTTTGAACTCTTTGTTTTTCGATTTGAATCATAGGATCCTTCCGATGTTGCTCGTTGTGATGGCGAGTACCAAATATCATCCCTTTCGGCTCCTGTTACCATTGTCGACAAGAGGAAGAAGTCGTCGTCATCCTTGGCTACTAAATCGTATGTTGTGCGTACAACTGTCTCCTCCAGAGCGAACACAGCAGACCATGACTCTTTGAAGGCACGTCTTCAATCGGAACGACAAAAGATACAACTCTCAACCTCGTCTCGTCATTCCCACTTTGGTGGTACCCTACTTATTTCTAAGCCTGGTGGGAAACAGAGTTATGTCTCGGCAATCGATTACCTCGCTAAAAAGTCGAATGTCAGTGCATCGAGCTCCAGTATTGGCGCTGGAGGTAGTTCTACAGCGGCAGGCCAGCCCGCACGCCGAAGAAATAAAAAGGCCGAAGTGTTTGTTGGTTCTGGAAAATCATCTGCCTTAAACTCTGGTGCATCTTCGACACTACCGCGAGAGGTTGCTGGCCCCACTACAAAGCGTGCCAAGCTCGCTTTGAACTCGTTCTGCACAAAGTTTGTACAGGATTGTTATGGTCCGGTAATGAAGAGCCTGAAGAACGAATTTCGAAGGGATTCAAATCGATTAGAGGATGGAGATCGGACGATATTTTTCAGGATTGTTTGGTTTTTCCATCAGTGGTGGAGAATTAGCAGGGAACAGAAAGGTGAAACGGTTCAAAAGCCTTTATTGTCGGCTGGGTCAAAGTCCAATGAAGGCCTCGAGGATGCAGAGATTGAACCTGTTGGTGAATCGTCAACTCACAATATCATCTTTACCATGGATGTATTTATGTTCAACCTTGTCCTGAACTCGACGGATGAATTCTTTGAGCACAAAAAGCCAGCTGCTCTCGCCCAAAGCGTTGCATTGTACACAGAAATGATCCAAATGCTCCATGTCATGTATGAGTCCAAAGATTCAACGGAACGAATGATGGCACTAGGTCTCATGGATCGTCTCTTCTATGCCACGGAGCCTCTCGATCGACTTCCGAAGCTATTGTCCCGATGGAGTCCTGGTATGTTTAGTCGGGAGTATCTGTGCGATCTTGTGGAGTGTGCACACATGACGTGGAAGTTGCTTGATACAAATGCAGAACGATGCCTTCAAACTGCTTCGCCAGACGACTCTAAGCGACCACAACATGCCGTGGAAAGAATGAATATGACTGCATCAGAATTTGACAAGAATCATCATTTCATGAGGAAGTTTGTGTCAAATCAAATCGTGTTCATGTACACCCAACTTCTTTCGCAGTACGATGTGAATGCCCCCCACATCAATCGTCACATCGTCGCGTACTTCATCCGTCTAAGCAAATTCTCCATTAATCATGTGAATACCGAAGGGGCAGATTTTGATGATGCTCTGGGAAAGAATGAGCTGGCAACCAAGCAATCGACGATGGAACCCATATTGTACAACATTGGACTGTTTACCGTACTTGACAAGATCCTTAATGATCCAAGCATACGTGATAAGGACGACTTTACCGCGTTACTCATGTTTGCATCGTCATTCATGAATCGATTTGCAAAGGCAGCTGAGGTCAATCCAATGCTATTTGTCGAGGCAATGTTTAAGCACCCCATTCCTCATCGATTTTGCGAATTAGCAACCAATTTTTACGTGAACGAGGAACTTCAAATGATTGCCGTGAGGGACTTGCTGCTGGAAGATCAGATGAGATATGAACAGCAAGAGGCACAGCAAAAGGCAAAGGAGGACCAAAGAATGGAGATGGATTGTGAGAAAATGGCTCCTGCCTATGATGATGACGCAGAAGAAGACTACGAGTTCAATGACAATGATGATACAGATGATCTATTTACAAAGAAGAAGACTCGCAGAAGGATGCGCAAGTCACGTAAATCAAAGCAGCGGTCCGTCTCCGCCGCTGAAGAGGAAAATAAGTCTGATGGAGAAGAGGAAGAGGAAGAGGAGTTCAATGATGATATTACAGGTTCTGTCAAGTCAATTGTGGAAGAAACGAGTACAAAAGGAGAAGATCAAGGCGACACCTCAAAACTCATTGGGATGAAACGAATTCGGAAATCTCAAGAGCATGATAATGAAGATTCAGAAGATGAAGACTTTTTAGGTTCAGCTAGTTCTTCTAAGTTGAGCAAGCGTACCATATTTGATGATGAAGAAGATGACTAAGTCAGCCCCTTCTCGATCAAAAGACATTTCTTCATTAAAAACAACAACTTAGGCCTCTGCTATTAGTGAGTTCTTGTGTAGTGGATAACATCAACCGAATTAGGTCGAACAAATTAATCTCTCAGCATATTTTCCTTGAAATCAGTGTTTGTCAACTGTAGCAATGAAGGAAAATATAGAAGAATGAGGCAATATTTCTCGTGAACTGACACTCAACCACAACTGTTGTGCTCAACATCATATCCACTACTCGAAACTTTGGGATTTTTATTGATGATATGAATATTATGATTCGTCTCTCCAAAGAGTGTATGGTGTCGTAGAGATAACCTGAGACAACTCTCTCTCTCTTTTTCTCTCTCTCTCCCGCCAAAAGTTTGAAACATTTCTTATCTGAACGGAAATTTTGATTCTTTAGATGGGGGTAAATGTGTTTTGGAAAGATAATTGAAATTTGAAATTGATATGTCCTTCAATTACTTTTCTTGTCCATCAAAAACTAAAAATACTCCGAGAGTTTGTTTTTAAATTTGAGTTCTCCTACACATTATCATAGCGACATTGTTTTCGATTTTCGCAGGGCTGCTCGTTGGGCTGCACTCTTGCCTTCTCGACTCTGACACTCTCTTTTATTTTCTTCTTCTCGTCACCATTCTGATTGAATTCGAAAGAAGTGATAAGCACTGCCAACCTCCCATCCTTTGCCTCGCTCTTGATTCTGGCCCCGTATTCAATACCATCACGACGCAGTCTCTCTCACAACCCTGCAAGTAACAGGCTGCACTCATGTGGTGGAGTAAACGCAATGCCGCTGCCGCGAGCAGTGCAGGTGGTGCTCCGTTTGGTCGGTCGAGGAGAAAGAGCTGTACCGACGATTCAGTCTGCAAAATCCAGGCCGAGGGAAGGCTTCGAACTTTCTTTGGGAAGATCGGATCTTCTATCGAATCGCTCATCGATGCTACGCCGTTGGGAGTTCCCACTCCATGTGAGCCATGGTCGCCACTGACCGACAAGAAGAAGGCCTATCTAAGTAATCCGGTCTCAGTTTTGAAAGTCATCACCGAGATAATGAGCGCTTACTCTCCTTCGAAATTTATCAATTCGTTGGGAGCTGCAGTTGGAGAACCCATTGCGCAGTGGTTTCAGATATCTACAATGATGCTGATGGGCTTACGCGAGGGCTTTGCTAACGCCGTTCTTGGTGAGGATGCGAACAGTATCAGTGACCCTCCGGTAATTGTCCAGTCTCAGGACGTCCATGTGCTTGGAGAAGACGCTTGTGGAAATTTTGTCGATCTTAGCACTGAAAATTCGACACAAAAGGGAACTTCGAAGGGGTTGTCGAACTTCTTAACGAAAAGGGTGATTCCCTTCATTGATAGCCTGACTCTGCTAGCTCATGGAATAGTAGTCACGTCTGATGATTGCAGTGTAGAATGCAGTTTGGCCAGCTTTTTGGACGAGCAGGATAGCTCTTCATTTTCTGTGCCCGAGAGTATCTCAAGCGATAAAGATGATTTTGAGGATTGTCCTTCAGTGGTGACTGAAATTGCCGTGATGGAAGAGTTGGACGATGATGACGAAGATGATGGTCCTAATTATTTGAATGATACGGTGAATTGTAATCAATACTTGATAGTTGGAGATAGAGATGACGATGAGTACGTCATTACCGATGTATCTGACACTATCAATGAGGACGATTTTGTCGATGTTTGTGCCGAGATCGGTTTCCCAGTCCACAAGTAGTGCATCGACAGGAGCCGCATTCTTTTTCCTGATATTGGAAAGTTGTTAATTACTACACAACCTGTGTGCCAACACATGTTGACTTATTGGCATTAAATGATTTATATCATGGAAATGGCCAAATGTTTGTGTTTGTCCCCTTTTGTGTGTGCAATTGAATGCAATTAGTAATTTTCAACACAATGCTGTCCCTATTATGGTAATGATGTCATAGTACTTACATTGTAAAATAGCTGGGTTGAATATTTGTGAGCATTTGATACTTTCAAGTGGAATAGCACGTAGAGCATTGCATACAGGTTTCAAACTGCAGGGTTTTGCACACTCCTCTCTAGAAAAGAGGGGGGAGAATAACACAAACATGGGTAACAAAAATATCTAATAACAAGCTCAAACCATGTCCCTGACACTTGTTTGGTAATTCTCTTATTTCTGATAGGCAACCCCTCGTTTCTGCTCCTATTGGACCAATTTTGTTGCTTGATTTGCAAGGCATTGTTCAGTTCCTTGGCAGTGACTTGCAAAAAGAAGTAATAAAATGACTCCATCAGGCATCAGGTGGAGTGGGTTTAATAAATGCAACTGCTGGATAAAAATTGATTAACATATTTGAAAGAAAACTTCAAAGCTACTTTGTGTTTAATTTTAAGACGGTGTCGTTTTTCTCTTTTTTATTTGATGCAGCTTAAACAACAATTTTTACAGACCTTGGAAGATGTATTATTGTGTCAGGTTTTTTTGACAATTTCAGTTTCAGCAGAATGGAAACTAAATGTAAATGGAACTGGGGAACAAGCAAATAATGACAATGTTAGATCTCTCAGAGTCCAAGCAATAAAGTTCATGATAGGATGGTGATATTTATGAGGAATGAAGAAGCATGGTAGAACAAGAAGCACAATAAATTTTGGTGTTCGTGTTAAAATTCAAAAAGTCCTGTCAGAGGTCTTGCCTGAAAATGGACATGGACAAAACTAAATTCTTGGCATAATTGGCCTAAATAGGCCATAGTAAACAATCTGTCCATGGCACAAACCAGCAATTACTCTAGACTCTAGATATTGCTTATTTATTCTAACCTGTGTTCTATTGTTTTACTGTCAAGTTCCAACTGTAGGAGCTCTACACATGCAAGAGAACTAATAACAACTAGATGAAACATTTGGTCCCTCACGTTGCAAAGTTGTTCAAGCTTCAATTAAAAAAATATTACTTCTATATGATGGAATTTTCTTCTTTCAATCATGTAACACATTCTGCTGGACCCACACCATTTTATTCATTTTTGAGGATAAGATTTTTGTGACAAGATGACCCAAAAGATTCGGATACAACTAAAAAAATCTTATCAGCTAAATTTAATCAAAAATTTCATCAAAACTGTTGTTTCTCCAAAAAGATTTGTGTCAAATTAATAAGAATTTTTCCGCCATCAACCTCCCATCATCTTATCTCATTTATTATCATATAAGATCTCCTTAACAACCCTTCTTGCCCTGCTTCCTCCATTGAACCATGTGGTTCCCTGGCATCTCATGTGGGACAGATTTTTGCTTTATTGTCTGAGTGCAGACTTGTATTTGTGATGCCATCAGCACCTACATCTACCATTGTTGTCATGTTGAAGGGAAAGAAGAAATAAGAATGAGCATCGGTGGACGTGATTATTTTGAGGAGAGTTGGCACCAAACAATAATCAACCAGAAGTCAATCTCCGCTGCCTTTGGCTACACAAATCAATAATAGTGAAGGATATTTTCATGGAAGGTAATCAAATTAGAATGAGAGAAAAGAGAGTTTTCATTGGTTGTCCTCAATAGTCAAATACAATAATATTTGTAGTTTTAATTAATCATTGTAGTTTAATGTATCTTATGATGTGATATAAGCATAGAAAACCTATGTTTGTCTAGCTGTCATATTGTTGTCAGACAATAAATGCTGCAGCTGATCAAACCATGAAATGAACTCTTGATATGACAGTTAGACAGCCATGCATGAAGTGTAGTATGTAGTAGTCATCATCATTGATAGTGCTTATGATGTCGGGTGTCAGTTGTCATTGTCAAAAAATGATATTGAGCCAAGATAGGAAAAAATAGGTCAAAATTGGAAATCAAACTAGTCGGTAGTCGGAAATCTTGTTAAGGATCTTGTCCCAGTTGAGAAAAGTGTTCGATAGACTTGCCCCTTAGGAGCTATCGTTGCCTGGGTCCAACATTGGCTGCAAACAACTCAGTGAATATGTAATTAGTAATTAGATGTAGACTCAGTGGCAGGTGTCATCAACACCAGCTGGTCAACACAAAGTAAATTTTGCCTGATCAATATAAAACAACTCATCCTAATGTTCATGGTCGTCATCTCCCAATCCTTCATCTCTTCTCGCTTCTTGCTTCATATAGGTATTAACTGCATGCTCCAAATCAAAGTATACTTTTTTCTTTTTTCAAGTTGTATGCAACAAGGATAGTCTCACGCTCAAAATTGACAGATTTCAGCCGCGTTCTACAAGATGTCGAAGCATATCCCAATTGAGAAAAGAGAGACTCGCAAGACCACCTCTGTAGGATTGGCAGATGCAATCTGTACTGGTGCATATCTACAACTTTGGAAACACTTCCTGATGTTCCAACCAGAAAAAAATATGATCAAACTTTCCCAACTTGAAATAATCAGCATAGTTTTTCCCTGAAGGTAGGTCACAACCACGCTCTTTCACAGCATCCCCATGAGTGATCATCCCATCTGAAATTGTATCCAAAAATGTTCCATGTAGGTATTTTGTATATTGTTTATCTCAAATACTGGAAGCTGAGAGGCCTTCCTGTAACCGTAAAGATACAATAACACCTCCTCCACTGCCCTCTGATGAGCGCTGGGTTGTTTTGATTGCAAAAGCCCAGCAAGGACTCCGTCAATGGCATCATCATCTGAATTATCTGCCATTGGTGATGTTGTATTCCTCTCTGCTTCTTCATGCATATCTGCAATAACTTGAATTAATAGCTCAACTCCCCCAATCTAGCCCAAGATAAAATATTGGCGCCCCCTTTTCAAAATATCTGCCTCCTGCTTTCCTCAGATTTTTGAAGATGCTTCCACACATCTAACAGATCCTGATCCTGGCAGGAAGCAGGAAGGCATGCATCAAACAACAAACTAACTAACACCGCACAATAACAAGACCAAGACCAATACCAATACCAATACCAATACCAATAACAATAACAATAACAATACCAATACCAATAACAATAACAATAACAATAACAACCAATTTGTCATTGAAAATAGTTTAGGAGAGTTTTGTAGCGATTGCCATCTATCCTTCCCATAGCTCCACTGAATATCATTGCTCATTTGCTTTTCATCTTTCATACAACAATGCATGATCATCTGATAGGATGACAACCTCTCTCCCATCAGTTATATCAAGGAACAAGCTTGCGGTGATTGCTATTGAGGCATGTTTCCTATTTCATATGGATGGGGGATCATCCATGATGGAGAACTTTGTTGACATGTCACTAACATAAGACATTGCTGGCAAATCTTGGCAACATGCAACATGAGTAACTTTTATTACTAACATGGTTTCCACTGTGCCTGCAGTTGAGTTTGATTTACTGATTCTTTATCATGTCAGCGCACTGTTTTCAAAACTCAATATTATAACCTAATGTAAGGAACAATACCATAATGCATAATCTCAGGTGATGAGGACAATGATGATTGATGCTATGACATTACGACAGCAACGATGATGCAAACAATGATGATTATGATGATGACAAAAGAAAAAACTAATAATAATAAGATTACTCATATTAATTATTAATAATAATACTACTACTGCTCTACCATCATAGCCATGATCATGGCCGTCATGGCCGTCATAGCCATCGTTGTTGTTGCCAGGCTATTAAGGTGGCATTAATGGCAAAGCAGATAATGATCCGAGTCTATCAGGCGCTTTTTTCGTAGCTCACACGCTCACGCTCATTTGGACAAACCAAAATATTGCTCATGTGAGCATTTTGGAGACTATCAAAAAAATTCAGATATTTTGGACCGATTGCTACTCCAGCGAGTGGCTAATCGGCGATCGGAATCTGTGACGTCAACAAAAAGGGAAGTCGCTAGAAATAAAAATCTGCAATTTTCTCGTGCTCATCTCGCGGCTCATGTGAGCAGCCGGTTGCTTAGGTGAGAAAAATCTCAAATGAGCGCGTGAAAAAAGCGTTCGATAGACTCGCCCCTATGCAGACTAAAGTTGAGGCTACAGTCTCCCATTATGAGAAGTGCAGGCTTTGACTAGTTGGCTTCCCCAGGAAAATGGTTCTAGAAGGAGAGCATCTGCTCCATGTACCTCCAGCTGCAACACTGTCCTGGTATGTGATGTGTAGGGGTTGGTCTCAAACAAGAAAAGGAGTTCAAGCGATAGTCAAGAGTAGAACTCCAGACGCAAGTCAAGAGTTTAGAGAGTTTCGAGAGTGGGAGTAGATAAATAGTATATACGTGTTCCTGTACTGTATGCAGTGTTAGTATGGTACATGGTACATGGTACAATTTACGTCCTACATAAAACTCTCGAAATCTCAAGAGTGCCGCCGAGAGTCAATCGAGAGTCAGGAGTCACTCTTGTCTCGAAACTCTTGACTCTTGGTACTGAATTTCCAACACAAGACCAGCCCGTAGTGAGGATTCAGACAGTCTCTAGGTCAATTAACAATTAACCTAATTTGTAACCTTCATGTTATTCTCTGGGTTCACAAAAGTATCCTTACCTGTATCCTTCATCTATTCATAGAGTATCAAATCTAGAGTACCTTCGGACTGCTTCTCACTAAGTGTCAACAACAAATCTGCTGGTCACAATAGACCCCATGTCGCCAACATGTCGGGCCGACATGTCGGCCTGACAGATTTTTGAGACAATTTTGCCGACACGACGCAGCCAACATTTCCAACTAAGCAATAGACTCACCCCTAAGAGTTTGCCCAAAAGCATTTATTTTTTGTTTCTTAAGGTTATTGTCCCAACATTTTTGCAAATGACATCAACACAAGTCCTTGAAATGAAATTTAGGGGGTAGTCTCAAATGGACTGAAAGGGTTGAACAAGAAGTTGAGAGTGGACACACGGCAGACTCGATATTTTTGATCTACTAAGTTGTATGACATATTTTACCTACCTATGTAGTTGTACGTCATACTGCTTACTACCCTTGTGCGTACAAACCTAGGTACCCTACTCTTGAAACGTCAATATTGTGTTTAGACAAATTCGATACATTCAATAGTCACTCTGAATCAATTTATCAAATATTGAGCGCTATTTTATTTCACTTCAACCAATGTTTTGCCCAGTTGAACTCCCAATAGCTTGTTTTCTTCCCTCAAACTTTCACCAAGGAGTTGGCTTCCCGCCAGCTTTTTCCCTTTCCTTGATCACCTGCAAGCTTCTGCAAATGTTTTCTTGGTGGGAAGGCTCCTGCTCCTGCCTTGACACAGCGCAACACACACCTTCTCCGCAGAAATTTTCAGATCTCTTTCACTTGCCTTTGGACCTCTGGATCTCTTTGGACAAGGCTGCCAAAACGGATGTTAGAGAGTACATTTTTGCACCTGAAATATAGGGCTTGGTCTCAGTCCTACTTTTCAAGGCAAGGGCCTCACCACCCTGAGCCTTTAGTCATTCGAGGCTTGTTGATGCTAGTACATACTACATAAATTATAAATTAGGAATTAGGTATTGTTTGGGTTTGGGTAGAAAAGTCGGGACCAATAACAAATAATCCACTGCAACGTAACTATTTTCATGCTGCCTGGTACTAATTCTTACATGATTAGCACGCCTAACACCTTGTCTTAACACCTCAAGCCTCGCGAGGACTGGTTGGAGGGTTGGAGACCAAGCCAGCTGAAAAAAAATGAAAAATGTAGGGGTCTGTGTCGCTGCAAAACTTGTGATACCAAAACTGCAAGAAATTTACAAAACCATGGTTTCAGTATCGTGACCCCAGTATTGCTGGTACTGCAAAACCAAGTGACTTATGTAAATTAAAAAAGTACAGGCCTATGTACGCTTCAATGTACCTGTGTATAAAAAAGGCGCGAAAAAGAGGAGAAAATATTGCTGATGTAGTTGAAAAATTGCTATAATTTTTGTGTGGGAGTCTTGGTCTTGCACGGTGTGATACCAACCAAAAGGTTTCGTGAAACAACTTGTTATCACAGGGTGCAAGATGTTACCAGTATCAAGTTTTACTTTTTGTGCAAGACCAAAACAAGACCAACCCCTAGAAAATATTGCATATGTAGTTGAAAAATTGCTATTCGCATGGTTTTGCGCGGGAGTCTTGGTCTTGCACGGTGCGATACGAAACCAAAAGGTTTTGGGAAACAACTCTATATTGCAGGGTGCGAGATGATGCCAGTATCAAGTTTTGCATTTTGTGCAAGACCAAAACAAGACCGACCCCTCTAGTGGTCACCCGGAGACGCAATATACAAGCCCCCTTGTATAACTGATATAGCTGATTTAACGTTTTTGACAGTTCGTACTATTTCCCCAGCAAACTTTCAGACCAAACACCCCACATATGGTCTCTCGCAAATAACGAGACGCTTTGAGCCAACAAAAGATCTTGTTAATATTCCAAATATTAACAGAGATAGAAGTTCGGCTTGATGTCTCGATATTCAACCTGAAATTACATACATTTTCTACGTAGGAATTGAATTTTTTCCTGATTTGCAGATACATGTCAAACTACTTAGAGCCTACATCAATTACATTGAAATAATCGTCAAAACAATGGCCAACACCGATAGAGTTATCTATGAGGAAATAATCATCAATTATTCTGGGTAAGATGATGCTACGCAAGTATTTTGTTTGACACTAAAGAGAGGATTTTAAGGGTACGGAAAATAACAACAATAATCAAAGTAGGTACTGTTGATATAATAATTTATGATTTGAGCATAGTAATTGATGCACTATCTCTCTTTGTTTGTAGTAGTGGGGAGCAGCATTTTTGTCATGGTTTAAGCAAAATACAACATACCAAGTAATTTTTGTTAGAGTTATTTTCCCGCCAAATAGTTTTAGCGGCGACTCTAGCGACATTGAGCGGAAAAACTTGGTATCATTCACTTACATACATTAGTAGGAATGAGTACAATTATTAGCGATTTTTCAGATTCAAAAAAAAATAGTCGATAGTCCCCGGAGGGAAAAATGAAAAATGCCTTTGGACACGCTCGCTCAATCAAGAACTAAAGAATCCCATCACCTCCCGCCAAATACGGTATGCAGTATTCAATTTCTTCTGTCGCAAGGGTTATTGAAGTTCAAGAGAAAGAGCGACACTATTACTGATACAGACGTGTTAATTTCTACTCATAGGCTTCACTGTCACAGAAGATCGCCGCACCTATGTAATCAATTGTACCTGTGGTGTCCAGTCTGACGCAGACGCAAGGGTATCGGGAACTCAATTGGAAAATAATACTTCGTCTCACACGTCAGAGGTACGGACTCACCGTAGTTTAAGGACAACAATGCTCTGTCTTTGACACTACTTAACACAGGACTCTGACGGGGGGCGAATACCCACACGGAATGGTTCCATGAGCCAAGATTGAAGCTTGGTTCTGACCCATTCTGACGTTTCACCCATTCAAAGTACCACGTGTGTGTACCAGTACCATGGTAAATTCATAGTTGTTTTCCCGTTAGCCCCGTGTACGAACTAGCAAATTAAACGAAGTTGTTCAATCAGGTGGTGAAACCATGTCTCTCTTTGGTACCATATCTCGTCAAAATTAACCTGACCGCTGGCAAATTTTTAATGTTCATAGTAAAGTTGGCGTTATAATTGTTGAGAGGAAGGAACGCACAGCGACGAGAATTCTTCTCATTGTAATCTAGTCGTAATGCAAGACACTCAAGGCCTTGACGCCTTAGCCACCCTCTGCGGCTATACCGCGGCTGCAGCGTCGGGAGAAAACTCTGTCCCTCCTGATGGTTCCGCGCCCTGCAATTTAACAGCTGCAGTCCTCTCGCAACAGACAGCCGATAATGCCATGGCATCCCTCTTCGCGCAGCAACAGGCTCAACAGGCAATACAAATCCAACAGGTGTTGACAATGCATCGGGCCAACGCTGCTCAACACCAACAACAGCGTCTGCAGCAGCAGATAGTTAATCTTCCCTCTCAGCTTGTTGAGCAGGCACAGCAGATAGAGCGGATGCTCGCGATGCAGCAAGTTCAGCAGCAGCAGCAACCCGTGCTGGCGTATGGGCAAGGACTTCAGGCTCTAGCGGCGCANGATGCAGCAAGTTCAGCAGCAGCAGCAACCCGTGCTGGCGTATGGGCAAGGACTTCAGGCTCTAGCGGCGCAGTTGTTAGTATCACAGCAGCAGCACGTTAATAGCGCGTCTGTATCGCTTCCATTTCACGGTAAGTTATTAATACTATGTATGCTAGTTCACGTGATTGGTCTTTATAAGGGCATGGTCTCATGTCACATTGCACCATATCTATACAACTCAGGTTCTACGACTATTTCCCAGTACGCTCCCTCATCACCAGCTGTGGCGTTATCACCAGCTGTAGCGCTGTCTGTAGCATACCAGACAATGAACAACAACAAAAATAACAACCAAACTACCCAATTGACTTCACCATCGCCGCTTGCTGTGCCTCTCCCTACAAGTAAGATTGTCCCTACTTTGCCGTTAAGCAATTATTTCGCCAAGTCTACAACTGGATCAGATACGGAGGACGTTGGTAGTTCGCCGTGTAAAGCATCTAATTCAACCAAGCAAGCAAAATCGACACCCAATCAACCTCCCATCTACGACATAATCTCAGAGTGGGAAGACAAGAAACAAGCCAAACGAGCAGCCAACCGACTCTCAGCCCATCTTTCACGCAAGCGCAAGAAGGTTTTCATGGACGACCTCAAGGATGAGAATTCCGAGCTTCGTCGCAAGGAACAGATTTTACGTTCGATTCCCGATTTAATCGTTGTGTTTGACTCGAGCGGATTAATTTCGTTCGTTTCACACTCAGTGACACGCTTTATGAACTATACTGTGGAGGAGTTGGAGGAGACAAGTTTTTGGGAAAAGTTGACTGAAGATTCAGTTCGCCTAATCAAGAGTGCCTTCATGGATGCATTAGCTGTCAAGAGAAGTCCTGATGAAGATTGCACGCCTCTTGTAAATGGAGAGTCAATATCTGTTACATTGATTCAGAAGAGACATAATGATGATGATGATGGTGAAGGCGTATCAAGAGAGGACGACGATCGCCATCTCTTAGTGTCGCTTAAGGGTGTCGTTCACTTTGGAGGCGAATATCCTGAGTGCGTATGTAGTATTCGTCCTGAAGCTGTGGCCACTTTCAATAAGATGGACCCTGCCACCGAAGACCCATCGCAACCTTCTTCCGCCACCACTGTTATGGTGAGGAAGCGTCAAGTTCAAGAATTAGATGGTCCATTGTTAGCGGGAGAGGCACCATCATCACATCAAGTTAGTGACATTGACAGTGAGAAGAGCTAGAAGCAATGAGGCTCACAGTGTTCTTAACTCCATATCTTGTCATGGGTTGGGAGTAGGAGTAGACTGCAAATGACGGTTTTGTACACATCTTCTTGGAACCTAGCTCTTCATAACGTAACCAATCATTAGTGTAGATAAATAGCATGGCGTCTAGAGATATTCAAG
>JALLAX010000092.1:0-33034 GCA_036939555.1 Discostella stelligeroides
GACATCTCACTGCAGACTGTTGACAAGAAACAAACGACGAACCTTGTTGCGTAGAAGATGTGAAAGAAAACGCGGAAACGATGAAGGATGTCATGGTTTTGATAATATGATGTTTCGTCCTCTTGCACTTGCAGTGCGGCTTGGAGCTGGAGTTGCAGATGCAGCAGGTGCAGGCGTTTGCCCAGTTTGCTTGTAATGATCTACTAATTCCTCTGTAACAATTGTGCTAAGTCAATCCATCAGGCAGGGCAATCATCCTAACACATCATATTAATATTAACCACAAGCAGATCAACCATCACATCCATCACCATCAACGTCCTCAACATGAATGCCGAAAAGCATTCCGCCGATACAGGTCCCCACCTGGAGAGTCTTCTACGCTCATCCTTTCCACCGTTAAATCCCAATGGTCAACCCCTCTCCATGATCCTTCGTGGTGCCTCGGCAGAGCTGGGAGACATGAGGTTGGCTTTATCGACGAATCCAACCGCGAGAGATCACCTGCTGGTGCAGTTGGCGTATCCGGAAAAAACAGCTAAAAATGAGGAAAGTGATGACGATGAATTCGCTGATGATGTTGATACAAAGGCGATATCAGAAACATTAGAGAGTGGACATGAAACAATATCTAAGGATATCAGTGGCGAGAACAACGCCGCAGGGATACAACCCAACAAACGAATTCGAGACGGCACCGACGACGGAAGCAACGGGGATGACGACGACAACGAAGATGATAGTGAAATACTGCTGCTTTATGTACCGTCTATTAGGTGCACATGTGCATCGTGGAGTATGGAGGATGTGTCTGGTGAATTATTCATAACCTCTCTCCGCGTTTTGTTTCTTGCTGAACATGTAAACGACCAAGAAGAGCCAAGGAATGATATAGCTATTGCTGGCCGCTGTATTGCATTGCATGCTGTAGATTCTTTACCGTCATCTGATGCTGATGGTCATGATGAGTTAGGAAGCTCACATCATATATATTGTCAACTCGCAGAACCCATGGAGGACGATGGTGATATGGGCTATACACCTGCAATGAGTGTATTTGCTCCTTCAGAGATCGTGGACGAAGAAAGTGGCAACCTCAATAGTGATGAAGACAATGGGGAGTTTGGAGATGACGAAGGATGTTTTGAAAACGCTAGTACAATTGAAGTCTACTTTAAGCCAGCTACTAACGATGGGGAGAGCGACAAGCATGGAAGCCAATCTAACACATGTCAAATCATCTTTGATGCACTGACAAAGCTCGCGAGTCTAAATCCGGAAGAAGACGCAGATGATGTTTGTAACGGTGGTGGTGCTGGTGGAGGTCTTCTTAGTATGTTATCTCTCATGGCTGGCATAGGTAATGAAAGCAGAGGTTTTAACATTGGAATGGCAATGGCCCATCATGATGATGATGATGATGATGATGATGATGACATGGTTTTCCGACTAGGTGGCAGTAACAACATTGTTGCGAACGATGACGATAGTGCAGGGGCAACAAATGAGGATCGACAAGCGATGTTGCGTCGCCTGGATGGTATGCTTGTTGTACCACCTGAATATGAAATAGCATCAACGAGCGATGGGCAGTTTGATGATGCGGAAGAGGACGACGATGATGAGATACTCTAACTTAATGTCTGCCGATATTTTCCGATCATTCATTCATATCATTTTCTACAAGGGATGGATGGAATCCAACAAGCTAAAGTCAAGGAATGTGTGATGGTGGCAATCACCAATAGCGATACTCGCTAAAACCTGGTTGCCCGCTCCCCACACACCATTCCAATTCCATAATCAATAAATAAATAAAAACATATTAAATTTAGTCCATGGACATGGAATGACTAAGACGCTAGCTTCTGATCTTGCGATGCTAAACCTAAACCGAAGACCCTATTATTATTAATATCCTAGTCCTTGAGACCCAAAATTTCTATTGCAACACCATGTCAAGACGGATGACTCCTGCTGAGCTATCGTCCGCCAAGAATTGGTGCTCGGATCACCTTCACGAACTTCTCGGTTTTGCAGACTCGGCCCTGTCTGGATTTCTTGTTGACGTGGCCTCGTCGCACCAGAAGAAAAAGAGCAGCGACAATACAGTTGAGAAGAGCGTCCAGCGTGTCTTGCAGACATTGCGAGAGGGTGGTGTCAATGCCGAGGATGATAGACTGTTTCGATTTGCAAAGGAGCTCTGTCAACGATGTGGCACTGTTGATAGCAACGGTGTGAGGGCCACGGGTTTTGTCTCTGGTTCTACTTCTACCGCAACAATAACAAACTCAGTTCATCGGACCGGAACAAATGCTGAAATGATCAAACGCGCTGCAGAGTATTCGCTGATGGATATGGAGGAGCCGCAGTTGAGTTCATCAACGGAGTCAAGAAGGGATGAAAAAAGATCGACGAACAATGGACGCGCTTCGGATAGCATTGACAAGAAGAACAATAATGGAAAAAGTACCAAGAAATCTAGCGAGACAAGTGAAGACAACAATGATGATAGAAAGGAAAATGAGAGGAGAGAAAAGGGAGAGCGCAGAAGAAGGAAATATACTTCTTCGCCCTCGAGTTCAGAAGGAGAGGGTGTCATTGACGACCAAGATCTATTCGAGCAGCGAGAACGCAGGAGGGACGAATTGCGCCAAAAGCGCAACAGCAAAAAAGAAGATACTAATGCCATTGAGGGTGATGATGAAAGAACTGGTAGGAAGGAGAAGGATCTAAGCAAATTAACGCCTGAAGAACGAGCAGAAATCGAACGCGAGAGGGACATCCGAGAACGAGATGAATTTTCAAAGCGGCTTACAGAGAAGGACAAGCAAAAGCACAAAAGTAAGTTGGATAGAAAGAGTGGTGATGATGATGACAATAGCTTTAACGGTAGCGATGATGATGATGATCGAAGAGAACATGAAGGTCGGAAGAGGATGGAACGGTTGCGTAAGCGAGAGGAACGAGATCGCAGGTTGGCGAGGGGGGAAGAGGTGATTCTCGGTGATTCCGACGACGAAGGCAATAATGGCATATCCAAGAAAAAGAAAACTACAATCTCGATCAATGACATGCGCACTGAATCTAGACGGGCGTACCTTCAAAAACGAACAAAACGTGAATTGGAATTGTTGGAACGAGAATTGGCCGATGAGGAAGAGTTGATTGCCAAGGTGGGTGGGGTGCACACTCTTACAGCGGAAGAGAAGAAAGAATTACAATTGAAGAGAGAAATTTTGCGAATGGCGCGAGAACATGGTCATGTGGAGGACGATGAGGCCGAAGCAGCCAAGAAGCCAGATGGTTTCTATAGATTACCAGACGAGTTCGATGGAGACAAGGAGGAACATAGGGGCAAAACTCGTGCCCAACGGGGAGAGGAGTTGTTAACATCCCGATATGTTGAACCGAAGCTGGAAAAGAGTGAGCAGCAGCTATGGGAGGAAGGACAAACTCAAATGGCCGCCGGGCTCGGTCGCCATAAGAAGAGGCATAAGGACTCGACTGGGGAAGGGATTGGTGATGACGACGAGAACAAGTACGATTTTGTGTTCGAAGAGCAGCAAATTGACTTTGTGTGCATGGATACCAAGAAGGGATATGATCATCGTACTAAGAATAAACAGCGTCATCCATCAAAGCAGTATGAGGAGGAAGGAGAAGATGAAGTGATGCCCAGAGAGGAAAGGGCGTTGGAAATCCGTCCTGCAACCAAACATGAGAAAATACTTGCTGGGAGAAAGGAATTGCCCGTCTATCCGTACAGGGAAGATTTCTTGTCAGCGCTGCAAGATCATCAGGTATTGATTTTGGTTGGAGAGACAGGTTCCGGGAAAACAACGCAAATTCCACAATACCTGCACGAGGTCGGATACAGTGAGCTTGGAAAAATCGGATGCACACAGCCTAGGCGAGTTGCAGCTATGTCGGTCGCCGCCCGTGTGGCCGAAGAGATGAATGTTCGTGTTGGTCATGAAGTAGGTTACTCTATCCGATTTGAAAACTGCACGAGTAGAAAAACCATAATCCAATACATGACGGATGGTATGCTCCTTCGAGAATTTTTGACTGAGCCGGACTTGAAGAGTTATTCCTGTTTGGTAATTGACGAAGGTAAGCAATCTTGGTTCTACATTGCAATCCTCGTTGATTTCATTAACTTTTTCCACATGCTAACGAGGTGGTCGGTTTCTTCTTTCTTTCACACTAATTTACCACGATATTGAAAGCGCACGAGCGAACTTTGCACACTGACATTTTGTTTGGGCTGGTAAAGGATGTGGCTAGATTTCGAAGTGACTTGAAATTGATTATCAGTAGTGCCACGCTTGACGCTGAAAAATTTAGCAAGTTCTTCGATGATGCTAGCATATTCATGATCCCTGGACGAATGTATCCAGTAGACATTTACTATACAAAAGCTCCCGAGGCTGATTACGTCGATGCAAGCATCGTCACGGTTCTGCAGATTCACATTTCTCAACCACTCGATGGAGATATTCTAGTATTTCTTACTGGCCAAGAAGAGATTGAGACTGCATGCGAAATTCTTGCACATCGGTCAAAAGTCTTAGGAAACAAAATAGCGGAGTTGATTTTATGCCCAATCTATGCCAATTTGCCCTCCGAACAACAAGCAAAGATATTCGACGAAACTCCAAAACAAGCTCGAAAGGTTGTACTGGCAACCAACATTGCTGAGACATCGCTGACAATTAATGGAATCAAATATGTAATTGATACTGGATTTAACAAAGAGACTTCGTTCAATGCGAAAACAGGGGTACAATCTTTGGTGGTCATGCCAATCTCACAAGCCTCGGCTAACCAGCGAGCGGGTCGAGCTGGTCGAACACAACCGGGGAAGTGTTTCAGGCTGTTTACAGCTTATTCGTTTCAACATGAACTCGATCCAAACACCACGCCAGAAATCCTACGAACGAACATGTGTAATGTGTGAGTAATTATCATGCTTTTCCTCCTAATGTGTTTTGATAGCCGACACCGACCATTCGTTTTCGTTTTTTAGGGTATTAATGCTGAAAAGTCTGGGCATTGATAATTTACTCGCCTTTGATTTCATGGATCCTCCTCCACCAGACACTCTTATTCGGGCTTTGGAGCAACTGTATGCTTTAGGTGCACTTAATGATCGGGGCGAACTAACAAAAATGGGTCGAAGGATGGCCGAGTTTCCGTTAGATCCAATGCTAAGCAAGACAGTTATTGTGTCTGAAAAATACAATTGTGTGTCTGAGGTCCTTTCTACTGTATCCATGCTCTCAATTGGGTCATCTGTTTTCTATTGTCCTAAGGAAAAGAAAGTTCACGCTGACACTGCCCGTCTAAATTTTGCACGTGGAGGAGGTGGTGATCATATTTCTTTGTTGCGATGTTACCGTGAGTGGGCCGAAACGGACTACAGCTCTCAATGGTGCTTCGAGAATTTTGTCCAAGTCCGGAATATGAAAAAAGCTCGTGATATTCGTGAGCAGCTCGAAGGGTTGTGCGAAAGGGTTGAGGTCGATCCAAACATCTCCAGTCCGGAAGATATTGAAGCGACGCTGAAAGCTGTTACGGCTGGTTTTTTCTTCAATACTGCGAGGTTGGGGCGGTCAGGTGACTATGAGACAGTGAAACAAAGAAGGACAGTTTATATTCACCCGTCGTCAGTGTTGGCGAAGGAAGAACCTCTTCCAGGCTGGGTGGTTTTCTTTGAATTGGCTTTCACTTCAAAGGAATTTATGAGACAAGTTGCACCTATCCAGCCCAAGTGGTTGATTGAAATTGCGCCTCATTTTTACCAAGAGAGTGATGTCGAGGATGCTAAGACAAAGAAGATGCCCAAGGGAAAAGAATCTAGGTAGTGGATTCTCCGGTTATATTGTTAAGTAGTTTGGCAGTCATTAACTTTTTTGCCAAAAGGATGTATGAGAGTTGGATGACGAGGTATACCATCTCTTTTCCGGCTAGCGATTTCAGGCGTCTTTGGGGATCTCGTCCATCAACTGGGATCTGAATTTTCATATGCCCGCACATAACTCCACGTCTTCCTCCATCAGCTTCATTGGAATTGTATATGTCTAAGTTAAACCTTGGACGCACGTCACTGCCAGGGACTGCATCGTTCGTGAATCACCTTAAATGAATACCACTTTCGGGTCGTAAATGCAGGGGGCGTACTCTGCATCCAAAATACAATAGTTATCCATCGCGCATTCACTGTGGTAGCCACCCTGTGCCCAATCTATCAGAAGCTTCAGTACATCATAGCAACTAATGTAAGGCACAATGAAGTTCGGCAAATGTTATTTGTGACTTTGAGTAGATGACGACTATTACTTCCCAGAGATTCTGTTTTCATACAGCTTGGGAAGTCATACTTGAGCAAACTATTCTCTAGCATTCCATTCTAGTATCAGTTTACTTCATTTCATCTCATTTATACTTGTCTGGAATCGCAAAGTTTACTTGTATCAACAGATATGTTCAGGACGATGACAAAAACTATATGATTCCTCTCGAAACTAATAACGGTCCAAATCTCGCATGCGGACTCATCTCCTTAAAATGATCCTCATTGAATTCCGCAACTACCGATAGTCCTTCATCTTCCAATCTATCCCTAATTCCTCCTCCTCCTCCTCCTCCATTGCCACTCCCCGCCCCTGGGGGGATGTAAACCGCTGGGAACACCGTGCCTCGAAATCGATTGATGGTGCATTCCATTAATGGTTCCCCATTTAATAGAATTTGTATCATTGGCAAGTCCGATTGCTGTACGGCCACACCGATAACGTCGCCATGGTGCAGCTTTGGCACTGGTCGCATCAACACTGTCCCATCATCTAAGGAAGATGCCTCGTCTCCCTCCGCTTCGGCATTTTCTAGTGATTTGTAAAAGGATCGATCTTTTCTTGTTGCAACACCAAATTTCAATGCATATGGGTCTGTATCATCGTCATTGTCATTTTCATCATCGCCATTCATTTCTACATCATGAAATTCTTCTTCTTCGTCGTCCTCATCATCATCATCATCACCATTCTTTTCGGCCCTTTTCGGCGTTCCGCGTCTTCTCGCATTGGTGGTTTGACCTGGTACCTGGACATGATATTCCCAATACGCGGCATCTTGCTCAATAGGAATTTCCCCCAACGCTAATCCACATCCCGAAATCTTACATCCCTGGATTTGTATCGTTGGTGCGGACATGGCGCGGGATATCCCATGCCTGCTCGCGGGGGGGACCTTCGACGATTCTGTCATTTCCATGTCCCTGGTGGAAGATTCGGTTCTAGTCGAATACTTTCCTCCGCGGATGGCGTCCAAGCAGGAGCAGCAGCTGCCCATTTTGTTATTGAAAGAAAGGGTAAGAATAGAGGGGTGTCTTTTATGGATATTTATATTGAGAGGTATGATTGGTTTGATTGCGTGTGGGTAGGTGGAGGGTGCGTGGGGTGCGGCTTTTGGAAAGTAGTAGGATCTTTGGGCTGATACTACCAGAGAAATAATAGAATTGCACCCCATGACGTCCGCGCGCTATGCGAGCCCCCCTCCCCGCCCCGTATTATTATGGTAGCCTTGGTAGTCGAGTCAAACAAAGCGCGCCACAGACATCACCAGCAGAATGTTATTCTTCTCTCTCGAGAGAGAGAGTTCAATAACTGATACACTGATACCTGATACCTGATACTGATAGTACATCATGGTCGCAGCAAACCACATCCTTTCTGCGCTTGCACTTTTTTCAGTATCACCGCGCAACATGCCTCCTCTGTCTCTGCGAGACGATACATCCGCTGATGGTAATCAGCGACACAACGTCTCAGTCTCAGAACCTACCTCGTCGTCGTACGGCGCTCGGATGAACCATCCCACCACCTACGATGACAACCCATCCTTCAAGGGCCCATTGATTCTCGATCAAAGACTCTCGCCAGATGCGCATCGAATGCGAATTTATCATCATTACCTCCAAAATGAGAAACTAAAGGACGTCATTCTGCAAGGCGGTGCAAAGTTGTTGTGGTCGATGCAACCATCCAAGATCAGCCCGTCCACTCCAACAATCACCATTCTCAAGTCAATAGTAGATCATTTAGCACGGAGAGAGGCACCAGTAGATGTGAAAGAAGTTGTTGAATCGATTGAATTCTACCTTCGCTGTGGTAAACGACTGATTGGCGCTGCGAAACGAGTACTACAAAACAATTATAATGGGAGAACAAACGATGATTTCATTAATATAATTACGATTCAAGATCTGTGTTCGGGACATGGACTGACTGGACTCCTATTTTTGGCCTGTAATCCTCCTGGAAAATTATCCGACAATAATAGGACAATCCTGCTGCGGACAGTACTCTCCGATCAAATTGAACCACAATCTCATTCCATACTGAAAGATTGTATCGCCGAAATTTGCCCATGGATAGCCGAAGAGGGCACGGTAACATTTAAGGCATCTCCGCTAGCAGACTTTACTGCAAATGCCGTACAGGAATGGACAAGCAATAATAATTACATTATTGGCGACACATCAAGTAACAATGTAAATAATAAACACGAAGCAACAATCATCGTGTCCACACATGCTTGTGGATCATTAACCGACGAGGTGATACAATACGCAATCAATGTACATGCTGCCTCTCTTGCAGTGATGCCATGCTGTTACACTGGCACCGATGTCGGAGTACCCTACGGCGTTCGCCGAATGTTAGGTGTGGGAATGTCGGCGGATGTCAAACGTTGTTTTGAACTTCAAGAAAATGGGTATCACACGGACTTGGCGACGATACCACGTGCTGTGACGGCGATGAATCGAATTATTGTTGCTGAACGACGTAGATGATATTAATCAATAAGCTTATAAGTGTGGAAACATTATTAGATGATGATGATGATGATGATGATGATGATGATTCCACTGTACTTGTTGCAGCAACCCCCAAGTCTTGAAGAATGGACTCGACTCACTTCCCACACCACACAGGCAGATAGAATAGAAGAAAGAAACCGGCGGCGACTCATGACGCCGGACGATTTACGATGAGATTGTTCTTGAGCAGCAGCTCCATGTCCACACAATATTGCTTCACCCAGACTAGGAGTCAAATGAATCGAGTGCAGACCAGAGCATTTCCAGGTTTACAAAAGTGCCGCAAACGAATCTGGAAGAAGTATCGAGCATCGTCTACCGCCAGCAATGGCCTCCTCGAAAGGTTGCGGGAGCAAAATCTTAATGATATCGTCGCCCTGCCAGAATTCAAGGCTCGGAGGCAGTTGAGTGACTTCCTCGCAAGCGGAGCAGCGACCTCCAACAACGTGATCGTGCCTATTAGTCCACCTCCCGGAGGCTACAAGCACATTTTAACGCCTGAGCAGATGCGCACCACCCTTGATGCCGCCATGGCAACGTTCCATCTTCACGTTGAATCACGAATTGCAGCTCTTTGCGGTCAAGGCTTCTACACCATAGGTCCATGTGGAGAAGAAATGCTTGCTTCGATAGGTTGGGCTCTTGATCCATACGCGGATTCGGTTGCCTTACACTACAGGCATCTGTCAGTGTCGATACTCAGACAGTTGCGTTTAGGGAGAAAACTGGAGGACGTTATTTTGGATAGAGCAAGAGGTCATGTTGTTTCAAAGTTTGATCCTGTTACCGGTGGGGTGTGTATCGCTTTCTTTTCGAGTCATTGACAATGCTTCCATTGATAATCCTACCCTCATGCTCAGGCAATGTTTCAATCGTTCGTCAGGTGCATTGTGCAATCGGCTCAGCGAAACTTCCAAATGGCGAACAAGATAATAGACATGTGTTGGGATCCGGAGACTATGTCGTTACGAGCACTCTTGCTTCCCAATGCCCTCCTGCTGTTGGGAGAGCACTTGGATTTTCAATTGCAGAGTCTCTACGCAAATGCGATGATATGGATAGAAATTCAATCAAGCCTATCTCGTTTGTGACCATTGGCGATGGATCTGTTCACAATGCACATTTCCTGTCAGCTTTCAATTTAGCGCGCCATGCCAGGTTTCGGAAGAAGAAGTGTCCCGTTGTATTTGGTGTCAGCGATAACGGACTATCTATAAGCTATGCCACGGATGATTATGCCGAATTTTTGTTCTCCCAGAAAACAAAAGATGAAGCAAACAATGATATCCGAATCTTCAAAGCGAATGGTTGCGACATGATGGATGTATACAACAAGACTCTTCAGGCAAGTGCCTACTCAAGAAGGTATTCGGCCCCCTCTCTTATTCTTTACCAGGAGCTGACAAGGCGGTTTGGTCATGCAGCAACTGATAGGCAGCATGCATATTTGGATGCGGATACGATTGAAAGTATGGCCGAAAAAGACGTTGTTGCAAGTGGTATAGCTCAAGTAGTAAGTTGGAATGCAACAACGTACGATGAGGCACATGGTCGGTTTGAAGCGATCGGAGAGATGGTATGTATCAACAAAGTCATCTTGTTGAGTGGATTTGCACTCTTATCCATCTAAATCGCCTGTTCAACTAAGGTGGAAAATGCATTCAACATCGCGGCAGAGGAGCCGAAGGTTACAAGCCGTGATGAGATGCTTAATCGAGTATCACAAAAAATGGTGTCAGCATCGCATTTACCCAGAGATACGTTGGAACTGACATCGAACAATAATCAGCGCGAGAAGAAAGATGTCATGAGAAAACACATGACTCGTGTGATTTCTGAGGTCATGGAAGTCGACTCCAAAATTGTATACATTGGTGAAGATGTTGAACACGGAGGATATTATCTTGTAACAGATGGTCTTACGGACAGATTTTCGGGACGGGTGATAGATTTTCCACCCGATGAAACAACGTTGTTAGGTGCTGCTATGGGTTTTGCTCAAGTGGGGCTGCTTCCAATTGTCGAGATACCATACGCAAAGTACTTGGATTGTGCGGCAGACATTTTCTATGAACTCGCATTGAGTAATTGGCTCACCAATGGCCAGTGTCCGAATGGGATGATCATTCGTGTCCAAGGATTTGATCGAGGGGGTAAGTCCATGATTTGGTTATTGAAGTACTTTGTCTCTCGAGGAAACTCATCATAATATTTAGTCTTCGGAGGAAATTTCCATACCCACAATATGATATCGCATATTCCTCCAGGAGTAGACGTAGTTTGTTACAGCAATGGCGAAGATTATGTCAAGGGATTCAGGAATGCCATTGCCCAGGCAAGGAAAGGAAGAGTCGTCGTCTTCATTGATAGTACAAACCTACTGAATCTGAGACATCTGCACAAAAAGGATCGGGGGTGGGAAACTACGTATCCAATGGATGGTCTAATGAGTTTCCATGATGTCAGACGGTTTGGAGACTCAGGGAAGGCATTAATTGTTACGTATGGCAACGGGTCAGTATTGCTTTTATTGTTCATGGTGCTTCAATTTTATAGGATCTAACATTCTCTGTCACTATTAAGTGTCATTGCCGCGTTGCGTGCAAGACGAGCTCTCGCGGAACAAGAAGTGATAGAATCTGAAGATGAATTGGACATTATCGACTCACCATATTTGAGCAACGTTCCGACGGGACTTCGCGATGCAATCACGAATGGTAAATATGACCATGCTTTATTCTGCGATGTGTGCAAGGAAGGGCCGGGCTCAAATGTTCTGAGCAGTACCATTATGTCGTTAAAGAAAGAAGGCATCTTGCCGACGAGTTGGGACTTTGTCGCTGCTCCTCGAACCTACAATCCATTGGGGAATACCATCACTTTCTTGAACGAAGACGATATAATCGCAGCATACAAGAATTTGAGTTAGGTTAGAACACGATTTATTTAATGCAATTTAGAGGCAAAGTATAAAAATGTTGTACATTAAGTATAATTGNCTCCTCGAACCTACAATCCATTGGGGAATACCATCACTTTCTTGAACGAAGACGATATAATCGCAGCATACAAGAATTTGAGTTAGGTTAGAACACGATTTATTTAATGCAATTTAGAGGCAAAGTATAAAAATGTTGTACATTAAGTATAATTGTAGTTCAGATTTAATGATTCCGTGAATTTTATGCGGCATGACTACATGATCCATTTCTTTCACGAGGCTTCTTTGCCGGAAGATGAGCGTTACAAGCAATTGTCTTTAGATTCAAACTCGGTGACGCATGACTGCATGATCCATTTCTTTCACGAGGCTTCTTTGCCGGAAGATGAGCGTTACAAGCAATTGTCTTTAGATTCAAACTCGGCATCTGTCTGTGGGAATTGTGCGTCGGTGTGATAAGTCGAAGGGAATCTTGACCGCAATCCAGCCTCTTGAGTTGATCATTCTCTGATTTGGTTTGCTCTTCGTGATAATGACACACAGCAGCCCATTTCTCTTTTTCGCAGCTCTTCATTAATTCCCAGGCATGGGCATGCTCGATATGTCGAACTTTTGCTTCTAGCTGAGTTTCAACATCTTTGTGGTGTTCGTGAACTATCAGTATGCTCCCTCGTCGTGCACAAGCAGGCGATGGTTCTTGTTTCCATTCTCCTTCGTCATACGCTTCAATAGTCTCAACGGCACGTAGAAGTGCTGCATTGTGCATTAATCGTTTTGCCTCGGCAACCTCATTTACTACTTCTGAGTAGTCTTTGAACTCGTCTGGGTTCTCTTCCACTGCAACGATAAGTGCATAGAGATTGCAAATGTCTGTCCATAACTCAATATCACACGATTTCATAAGCCCCCACGCATCATACAACTTCTTGCGGCGGATGTAAGCCTCAACAGTGAATTCGTCATCGTCTGTCAAGAATGATTCTTCAGGGACAGGACAAGCGCGCACAGCCAGCAGAGAGCCATGTCGCATTTGAGATCGCATCCAGTGATTCTGAGTTGTAGGCATACATTTATGGCGTGCTTGAGCAGAAGTCCAGTGATCCTTCCTAAACGACACTAAATCAGCGACTGGAAAAACTTTGATGTGAACTAATGATACTGCAAAAGATTGAATCTTACGAATTCTTTGCTCTGCATCATGCACTCACCTGCCAAGAGAACATTTCCAAGGTGGAGGTCTTGCGCCGTCCACAACGCGTTGTTTTTCATCTCCGTATCCATATTCGGTTTCTGTGCATTATTGCTTAATTCTATGATCATCAACGGGCGAGTATCTAGATAGGGGCCGTCAAGAACGCTCTTCCGTGGTCACCACCCATTGTGGGTTGGTAATGGTTGGTGTTCGGGTTGTCTCTTGTCTCGCCGGGAATCCTTCTCTCTGTCCATTGTTCGCATTTCACATGTCATTATTGTTTTTCCCGCCATCTTCATTCTCATTCCCCCTTCAAAAAAATAAATGACGAAATCCAAATTCAACGCATTCAAAGTTTCGAACAACCGCTCTCTTGATCTTGAGGTTTATTATCACATCGCTGCCATTACTTGGTGTCGCCGTCATAATCATCGTGGATCGTCCAGGAATCGGTCCGAACTCGGAAAATTTTAGACTATAGAGTAGAAAGGTCTGTGCCGAGTCAGAAATAATGAGGACGTGTTAGTGTTGACAACAGTAGGAAATATATTTCACAGCCTCGAAGCCAATATCCTTTCCTCTCTTTCTCTCTGGAGTTGGACTGGTATTCGTCCGTTTACAAAGTATGAAACCAATTCAACAAGTTCTCCGGATGACTGGATACAAATATTATAGGATATGCTACGCATTGATTTTGTTCATTATGTGGCCCAAATATGCGAGCGCCCTCCTTACATCCCGCAGTCAGAGTCGTGATGTCACCAAACCAATCATGGGATCTATCTGGAAAACTCAATTAAAGAACAATGTTGATGCTGCCGCAGAAGACGATGATAACGACGATGACCATGAGCCCACCATTAAGCCATATAGAAATAGATCACTCGCATGGACACAACGATATAGAAAATTAAACCCCTACGAGAAGGCTCGAGCCCGAGTCATTAGTTTTGGCCATCGATCGAAGGATGATTGGGATGAGGCCGCATCCAGCGGACAACTAGGTCAATATGTACCCACCTATCCCGATGAAATGTACGCACCAGAATGGGTCGGATGGGATGAGTGGTTAGGCTTAATGAGAGGCTACAATGAGACACAACAATTGGCAGTACATATATTGGGTCTGAAAAGTCTGGATGAATATTACATATTTGTCAAGAGTGATTCAAAGAGAGCGGAGGGACTTCGTATTCCACTTCGTCCAGATTTGTACTATGAAGATGAGTGGATAGATGAGGAAACATTCTTTGAGAGGTCATAGATTTGTCTTTGCTTTGGAAAGAGAAATAAATTTATTTCATCTCAAAGAAAAAAGATTGCATGTGATTTTTTATGTTTATAGATCAGTGATTTTGCAAAAATAAGGTAGATTGTCGCATAAATATCAAACTGAATATGAGTATTCAAGTTTGTTTTTGATCCTTGCTTGAAGGTTTGGACACCACTTTAATGTTGTGTGCACTTTGTCCATTATGATTATTGATTATGCATGACTCCATGATTTCATAATGCTGATCTGGAAAGTTGTTGTGTTGTGTTGTGTTGTGTTTTGTTTTGTTTTAGACACATTGGTTACAAAAAAATGAAGTGCTGATGCTAACAGGATAAGAACTTCTTGAATCATAACAAAGCATTTTTGATTGTTTCAAAGCAATCCTATTAAGTGGCTTGATCATTCACTTCTGGCACCATTGTACAAAGAACTACATGATATTTTTTATCATTGATCGGTTGGCAAAAAACAAAAGAAGGAGGAACAATGACGATGTTGATGTTGAGGAGAAAAAAATCTTTCAGATCTTTGGATGGATGGATGGATCATGGATCATTGATTTTTGGTTTTTTTGATCGGAGCATCTTTGGCGGCGTGGTCACTTTTAAGCGAGAGACTTATGTACGGTTTCGTGAAAGTTCCAGATCCACACGTCAGTCTCACCGCCACCACGTCAAGCTCCTTTCTCAGTTCTGGACTACATACGGTTCGGAACTAATAGAGTCTTGTCCAGAACTTTCTTAAAGAACGCAACAAAAGGGCCACAGAACAAAGAGGAGAAAGAAGTTGTTGACGTTGTGTCATGGAAATGCCACAGCCGCAACGTGATGTTTTTCGTGTTGATGTCGTGTCACCCACCTACTTACCACAGTCGGCCAACCTCTCGGCCCTGTCTTCCCAACAATCGCACATCATCATTCCACAACCATTATTATTTATCATCGCCCAAGTCAAGTCAATACCATTTCTCCTTCAGAGGTGAAACTTGACCCCGACCAACAAGCAAACGATGCACTATATGCCATTGCCCTTTTTAATCTTCGTCAAATATAGCCTCCCGAAATCTTGATATCCAATCAGGCACTTACTTGATTCTGGTCATTGCTTGTCCGACACCCGAGACCAACACCATCGACAGCCATCTATCGAGCAGGCGGGCATCCATAATATATAATTACTTCATATTATTTACGCTCGTTTAAATGGAAGTACCTTCCTCAACGACAAAGAAGATCTCGTTGTTGAGCAATCAATCCGCTGCCTCGTCAGCGGGATCCAACTTCTGGTTGGCGCCGTCGCCTTCCAACGATCCGTCGTTCGCCTCCAATTCCAATGGACCACCCAAACTCACCCTATCGGCCTACTGCCGTCCGGAGAACGCTGTTCGCCTCACAGACGCAAGCCCTACGCAGAATATCCACACCAAGTATGAACTCCTCGACCCGTTCCGGTGCAGGACGCTTGGACACGGGGCATCGAGCATGGTCAGACTTGCTTACCGTCGCAGCGATGGCATGTCGGTGGCAGTGAAAACAATTGCCAAACACGATGCGCTTGGCCTTTGGAGCAAGTCTAATCGATATCGACCTCGTGACAATTTATCTCCCAGGGATGATGACCAGACGGAACTGGGTCAGCGGTCGAAACGAACCCCAAGGCTAGACGAAGTGGATGTGTTAATGACACTGAGGGGCACATGTCCCAATGTCGTTCAGTTGCTTGATGTGTATGAGACGCATCAAGAGGTTCAACTGGTCTTGGAGTACTGCGAAGGTGGGGATCTATTTGAATGTATCAAGAGACGCAAGCAGCTGGAAGTGCAGCCAGATCGAAACAACTCAGCGCCCGTCATTCACGGCAGTTTCACTGAATTCGAAACGGCAACAGTTGCCAAGACATTACTGAATGTGTTGGACATTCTTCATTCGAAAAATATTGTTCATCGAGATATTAAACCCGAAAATATTTTGCTCATGAATGAAGATGACTGCATGCATCAACTTGGGGGTGTAAAGTTAACTGACTTTGGTCTTGCTCGGTTACTGCATGACCAAACTGATACATCCTCCAATGTAAGCACGGAGTCGGACGAATTGTCAGTGAAGCAACGCATGAGGGCATACAGCAGGGTTGGATCTGACTATTATGCCGCCCCCGAAGTTCACATGGGCCTAGGGTATGACACACCGGTGGATATTTACTCCCTCGGAGTCACATTGTTTGTGATGCTCTGTGGCTCTCCTCCGTCCTCAACTCCATTCTTCAAGTCTGAAGACGATGACTTATCGGATGGAGATTTGAGTTGCGTTGCGTCGGTGTCGGAAGAGAGCTCACAGTCGAGTCATCATTCAAGTGTTTCAGAGCTATTCCCACCCGAGTTAAAGATCTCTCCGTTGGCGCAAGACCTCATCTCGAAAATGCTTGATCCCGATCCTGAAACAAGGATTGTCGCATCAGAGGCACTGAACCATCTGTGGATCATACATCATTCTCTTCAGGAAGATACTCACATGATGACCCATGTCACCTCCAAACTTTCATTGTCAGCCAGCAACGAAAATTTAAGGCCAAGGACTTTGTCCTGCGAAGAATTAGAGTCATTTCTTCGTATCGGCCCAGCACTTCCTGTTGTACCGCCCGATAATTCTCCCTTACCAAAGCGGAACACTGTCGTAAACGCAGGAATAGACTACTCCAGCACTTCCGCGATGCCATTTTTCAAAGTAAATGATGCAGCCATCAGCTTGACTCTTGCCGAAGTCTGTGATAAGCTTTCCCCCTATGTGGCTGATCAAAAGCTGCAAAAACTAAAAAGGCGCAGGCATCGCACACAATCTCATGGAGACAATTATTGTATACTGTCATCCAGGAATCATTCTTCACGAAGTCGAGACTCTGGTGGCAGTGGAGAGAAGCAGTCCAAGAAGAAGCGAAATGTGAATAAGTATGCGTTGGATCACTTTGATCTGTCGCATGCATCGGCCGTGTTTGCAGGTGATAGGATTGGACGTAGATTTAATGCCCCCCTCCCTATTGCTTTTGAACCATAGATTCTGGCCGTTAACCGATTCCCCAAGTTCAAGAGGTGTGGCTGGTCAATATGTGATTCTTGTTATCTCTTAGTTTGTATCATTAACGTTCTACTTATAAAAATGTGCAAGCATTTCCCCCGCAATGACTTTGGCCTTTTCAGCACCGTAAAGTTGTTCTCCTAGGTTCAGCGCGAAGTTCAAAGCGGAGCCTGGCCCTTTGCCTACCCATAAGGCAATACGATCACGCATAATTAGAGAGGTGGTTAAATAACAGGATAGGCGGTGCGAATAACACAACAATGGGCTCAAATGGCAGAAAGAATGTCGACGACGAATTATCACACAACGCACCAGTAACCAAATTCCCTTGGACGACCACTTCGTCATCGACGGGAGAGGACATCTTTTCCAACAAACCTGGGGCTGGATAGCAAGTAGCGCCCTCTCCCACCAATCCATTTCCGGCTAGTACAATGGCTGGAGAGGCGCAAATTGCAGCGTAGAGTTTCCCAGAAGCATTTTGGTGTTTGAGGATGGAAATAAGCGTTTCCGAGTCACGTAGATGAGCTGCTCCTGGCATCCCTCCCGGCAAAGCCTACCAGAGAGAGAGAGAGAGAGAGAGAGAGAGAGAGAAGCTTATGTTAATCAAAGGATGTTTACTGCATTACAATAATTATGTTAGAATAAGAAAAGTAAAACACGAACCACAAGATCCCATTCCTGTCCAACAGCCTGGTCGATCGAAATGTCCGCCATGATCTAAAACGATGTAGCATAAGAAAGTAAAATCAGTACTTCATCTTCGAAGAATGAAAAAAGAATGGTCACGTCCTTCATACCTTGATACCACGGCTCATATTGCACAAAAGTTCTCCATCCGGCTTCACCGACGCAACAACAACCTCTGCTCCAAATCGTGTTAGGGTGTCAGTAATGCATGTAGTTTCAATCTCCTCGCTATCGTCAGCGATTGGAACGAGCACTCGCTTTGCTGCTGCGGCAGCGGTCGTCGACGACATGTTGACTTGGGTGAAAGATGAGATCGGCGTGACACTTAGAGAGGAACGGGATAAAATTGTTGTGAAGGCGGATGACAATGGAAATCTACCAAGCAGTAGGGTCAATGGCATGAGGGATTTCATGTAACGTGGGAATGGATGTGGGAAGAGATGGTGGGCGGGAAGGTTATGTGTGATGTTGTAATTTGGAAGGGTTCGGATTTTTGGAGACGAACCAGCGGCCGATGCGTTTACTTCTTGTTGTCGCGGAAAGATTCAACTGATTCCGACGTCGGTAAATCTTTTCCCTCCGTTTCAGATCTTTTCCTTGTCTGTCATTTTGATGGGCTTCTTGATTTTGATTCTGATGCTGATGTGATTGATGATTGATGTTGTGTTTAGGTTGTGTTGTGCTTGCGGCTGTGCTGCTTTGTGGCTGTGCTGCTTCGTGGGTGTGGGCGCGTTGGGCCAAGTTGGGAGTGACATTGTCAAAACACTCCTGAAACAATATTATTCAATAATTGACTGATGTCAGTAAATATACATCGACTAGAGCTAAAGACTGTCTTTGATCTCGTTGGTCGTGCCGTTTGTTGTGCATCATCGCCACATCGAAACCAAAACCATCACCGCATAAGATGGTAGACAAGAGAGATCTCGATTGCAGCAGCAAAGAAGTCGGTGCCGCCATTGGATTTGTTCACGGAGACAACGATAAGGAATCAATGTTGCACGGTGAATCTGCGAAGAAAATACAAGTGGAGGGAGCTTCTTCGGTGGACACTGACCGTTCGGAACAAGTAAATAATGATGTCACCGATCAAAACGATGGTACGAAGTCAGTTGCCAATCATGTGGCCGAGGCAGACTCTCTCGCACCTGACCCAAACGAAAGGAAGCTGAGAAGTCTCTCGTCCTCGATGGAGCACGTTGATCTTGACTTTTCTCTAGGATCTCTAGAGTCGCCACGACCCTTAAACAAGCGTCAGGGAATTTCATTGGATCACACATCATCGGCCCCCTCTTCATCGGCTTCGGCGAAGAAAAGAAAAATCTCATCTATTCTGCCGATAAAATCGTTAGCAGAGGCACTGCAGCCGGAGTTTTGGCAAGATTCAGCTGCTGTTAGTGAACATAACATTGCATCAGCTAGCTTTGATGTGGCCGAGGAATCGGGAGGCTCATCGCCGTTTTCTGTAGAGAATGATGGCGGGTCGCATGTGGATGATGATGGAGAAGAAGTAGACCAGAGCTTTGTCCGTAAATTAAGTGATGAGGATAAAATTAGGATTATGGAAGCAGAGGAAGTGATGAGAGTGGCAAGTCTTGCCGCTGAAGCAGAATCACCCCCCGTCGCCGTTGGTAGCAGTACAGACATGTGCAATTCTACTAAGGAGAGTGAAATTTTAGAGCGGCACGTGCAAAACGGCGTACAACACACTGACAGTGATAATTTGGATAATTTCTCGTCCTCGGCATCTTTGTTAGAAGAATCGAATATGACAATGACGGATGAAGAGTTCAGCAGACCTCTTCCTCCTGCTCCACCCTCGACTCCAGCAATGTCGGCCAGAGATATATTCGCACCTTTGCCATATCAATCTCAATGCGATATTGGTGGCGGTAAAATCTCGTTTAGTGATGAGATCAGACGTGATGAATTGAATGGTACATTTAAAGACCCCTTTGATGCCGATGCAATCACTCCTCCGCGTGAGAATACAATCCCAGTACAGCCGGGGAAAGGTAATGCACCATTAGTCGAAATGGAAGCTACTGAGCCGTTTCCGACACAGCAATATAGCGCGAAGCCACCAATTTCAGATATGTCAGGATCAGTTACAGAGCCTCGGAGGGGTGGTGGTACAGTTGCCAAACAGAGACCAATTCAAAGTACAAGGTCCGAGTTCGAGAAGTGGAATGTGGGTGATCGTTATCAGCTTAAACGACTACTAGGACGAGGATCATACGGGGAGGTCGCCCAGGCAATAGACTTGAACGTCGCCAATTCATTAGCAAAAACAGATGACTTGCAAATAACTTCAAATCATACTAGGTCAGCGTATGTTGCAGTGAAGAGGATACGCAATGCATTTGATCAAGAGACCGATGCCATACGCCTCTTCAGAGAACTCCATATATTGAGAAGGTTACGGGGTCATGCATGTGTTATTCAACTATATGATGTTGTACAGCCTAGCTGCGATCTACAACACTTCGATAACCTCTACCTTGTGTTCGAATACGTCGACACGGATCTATACAAGTTAATTATGTCTCCGCAATACCTCACAACAGAACACATTCAAACATTTCTCTACCAGATGCTTGTGGGAGTGAAATACATACATTCTTCATCAGGTGAGTTCCTTTCCTGTTGCAATAGATTTGTCGTCCTCTACTACATAATTGACAGCTTTTCGTGCCAGTAATTCATCGGGACCTTAAGCCTGCGTAAGTACTTATCTCTATGAACCTGGAGCCCGTTTTGATGTCCTATGCGTCTTTAATATTCACCTTCTCAATCATTCTCTAGCAAGTGAGTATATCTTGTTATGTGAAAACTGTCGTGTTCAATTCTGTACTGATTTCTAAATTTCTAATGATTTATTTGGTTACTATTGCAGTATTCTTGTCAATGAAGATTGTACATTGAAGATATGTGACTTTGGGCTTGCCAGAATTGTACAGAATGACAAAGCATCACCATTGACAGCACCACAATTGCGCAATGATAATTTTGGAGCTGATATAGATGTTGGACCCAGAGAATCAACATCAGAAACAGCAGAGGAGATGTTAGATGAGGACAGTCAACTCACGAGCTCGTCACGACCGCACTTGTCACGACAACTAACAAAGCATGTTGTCACTCGGTGGTATCGTGCCCCTGAATTAATCCTTATACAGCCCTATGGAGCTGCAGTTGACATCTGGAGCATTGGTTGCATCTTTGGAGAATTATTAAGCATGCAAGAAGGAAGCGTCCAAAACTACCAAAATCGCGTGCCTCTCTTTCCTGGAGGATCTTGTTATCCTTTGTCTAGAGATCACGTTTCATCCAATACCAATGAAAGATTGGATCAATTAAATGTTATCTTTAGTGTTATTGGTGTGCCATCGGAAGAAGACCTAAAGTCCGTGGGAAAAGTAAGATCTTTTGATTATTGGTGATTGTAGTTGAATCAGTGGAAAGAACTCATATTTTTCGTTTGTAATTTGGATAGGCCAATGAATATGTAAGCAGCCTACAGAAGAGACCAGGTAGAAGCTTAGAATCCTTGTATCCTGCTGCGAACCCAACAGCGATAGATTTGTTGAAGAAAATGCTCATGTTTAACCCTTTGAAGAGATGTACAGCTGAGGATGCACTAGAGCATGAATTCTTGAAACCCGTCCGAAGAAAGGAAATGGAGGTGAGTATGAAATCATGAATTGTCATGAAACTGGACTGTGCCTCTCCTCACCCCACAATTGTTTCATGATAGATTTGCGTAACTCAACCTTTGGAAAGCCCCAAGTTTCTAGAAACAAGTCACATCGATGTTACAAAGTTGAAGGAGGAAACGTACAAGGAGGTGTTGTGGTACAAATGATTGTCCTTTACAGTAGACTACAGGATTCATAACAGCAAAAGAAAATTCCTCATCTTTCTGTATCATGATTCCGTTTAATTGTGATTTGGCTTGTTTGTGTGGATTGTGGAAAAAAGTTTGGAAGTATTATCTTAGGATGAAATGGGCGTTGATCCTACACTGAACATTGTAGCAGTCAACCACTTGTTATTGCTGTTCTGTCATACTGGCAGCCAACTTCTTATTTGTATTGATCTAATCACCCTTGAAATTCAATCCTTGCACTGCAATACCAAGGTAAGAGACATGCCAATTCCTTGATATCATCTAGCTCCCTCAAAAACACAAAATAAGATGTCATGAGGTCACTACATGTGCAAGCAAGGCACTCAGGGTAATATCTTCGTTCTTCGTACTTGCTGCAAATACTTTACTACAATAGAAATCACAACCCTCCACTGTGCAAAATATGATAATCGCTCATATGTCAGAGGCTATCAAGGATAAAGAGTGAAGAGTTGAGTGAAGAGGTGCCTTTTTGCCTAAGATGGTGTGTATGTGGGAGACGTCTATTGTAGGAGAGTGGTGTAGGTGATACCGTTCTTAGTTTCATCCCGTATCCCGCACAGTACCATATCGTACCGATGACGATAGAACGGGACAATTAAATTCAGTTTTAAGGTCTGAGTCTCATGGTCATTATCGGAAGTCGAATGGCTGTTGCTGCTTACGCAACATCAACAACCCTGCGCATTGTAACACCATTCTCACCATCTTTATCATTTCCGTCACAAGTATTTAGACCCTCACCTTGCTGGTCACAAGCATCAATTAACGTTAACGCTGCTCCATTTCGTCCAACACTTCCCTCGAAATTGAGCATGGCAGCAGCGTCGACATCGGCAGATCTTGCTGACTCTGAATTAGACATCGCATCAAACATTTTATCGGTAAAACAAAGAATTTCAGATGCGATTTCATCAAATGATCGACCAGAAGGGAGTGTGAGGCTTGTCGCCGTGTCAAAAACAAAGCCATTGGAGTTCCTCCAAGTGGCATACCAGGTTAGGAACAGAAATAGTTTTTATAATGTATGTCGGTCAACTGATTTTTTCGACTCAACAAATTCCCACTTTCCACGATACAACTTTCAGGCTGGTCAGCGTTGTTTTGGTGAAAATTATGCCCAAGAATTAATTTCCAAATCGAAGGACATGCCCGATGATGTGAGGTGGCATTTTATCGGACCACTCCAAACCAACAAAGCTACCCGTCTCGTAACCGAAGTAGGTCTGGCCAAACTCGCTTGCATCGAAACGGTAGGCACTCTAAAACTAGCAGCGAAATTAAACCGGACAGTAGAATCATTGAATGAGGGCAGCGATGACAAAAAGATATTGGGCGTGTATATACAAGTGAATACTAGTGGTGAAGAATCCAAAAGTGGAGTGACGCCAGGTGGGGAACTGGCTGATCTAGTACAACAAATATCAGTGGAATGCAAGTGGCTCTCGATTGATGGGCTAATGACAATCGGAGCACCTGGAGATGATTCATGCTTTGATTTGTTGAGACAGTGCCGTGATGAGGTTGCGATTGCGCTCAACAGAGATCCAAATGACTTGGAACTGAGCATGGGTATGTCGGGTGACTTTGAGGTGGCCATTGCCAAGGGTGCTACAAGTGTTAGGGTTGGATCAACCATCTTTGGAGAACGTGACTACAGCACCACCAATAACGGATAGAAAGTTAGTTTTATATTTGTTTGGTATAATCAAACGCCCTTTGTAGGGGAAGATTTATTATTCTCGTCTAATCTTGCGAGGAGCGATCTCTTTTCCCCCTTCTCGGACGGCTTGCATCTTCTCCCATTCTTTTCGTCCAAAAAGAAGAGTGGAATAAAAAATGCACCACTTGCAACCAAGAGAGGGAACAGAATCAATAAAGTAAAATGCGAGTAGTTGAACGAAATGTACCTGGGATCTTCAATAAAAACATGCGGGACGGTTCCACAATTTTCGAGTGAGCCATCAAAGAGAAATCTTCTATCTGCAACTCCGTTCTTGGCGACTAGTTCAAACCACTGCGACATAACATGATCATTGGACGACAAACGAGTTTCTCCAAAGCCGACATTATGCCACATTGGTTCATTATCCCAGTTGCAATTTATATATGACCACATGGACACATCATATTTGTTAATAATATCAATCACTTTCCCATACCAACGGTCCCAATCATTATGTTCATATTTATTCTTCTCAAGAAATTTGATGGTATCTTTACTTGTTTGCTTTAGTTCAATACCTCCAAAGGGAGTGGATTCGGCAATCATTGTTGGCTGTAGCATCGAAACAGCGACGCAGAGTGTGAGTGATACTATAGACTCTGTGGGTCTTTCTCTCACCATGAATCCAGACTTACCTTGCCATGTCTCACTGCAAAATCAAGAACATTTTCTACATCGTCCATCGTCCCTCCCCAAGAAGGTGACCACGGAAACACCTGCTGAAAGATCGAAACGCCAATCCAATCCACAAAGTCATTTCCGGGATAGAAGCGTTTCAGAGATAGACCTTTATTTGCCATTGGCGCCCCCCACGAATGCCACACGAACAGAACTCGACTCCGTGCCTCCTCGCTTAGATTTTCTCGAATGTCTGTAACAATTTTACGAAATGCCAGGATGTACAATGCCGGATCGTCGCTGTAACCAAATGCTGGATTGTCAAACTCATACCCAATGCGGAGGAAAATTTTGGATGCCCGAGAGAATTCAAGGTAGGAAATTAGTCGATTGATCTGATCATTCATCTCATCCTCGCAGATGGAGAAACAACCTTGCGTTCCATTGAGCCACAGGCCAATTTGCAAGCCCGTGGAAGTGTGGTTTCCATCGTGATGAGAGTGGGATGGAAATTGGTTCAGAATGCCGTCGGCAAACTCTACTCCCGATCCGTAGTCCGTCGGTTCCCAGAGACCATCGAGCGTTGCTAGATCCGTGTAGATCATGAATGCTGAGTTATCATTCGGGTGGTGTTTGAGGTTGACGATTGTGTAAACATCACATATTAGTAAACGATGAACGACCAAAAACAGGCACAGTAACAGTCTCATGGAAACGATGGATCTCGACGACGACGACGACTTACCCGATGGCACGAAACTCGATATGCTCGCCACACCATCTGTCGAGTTTGGAAGATGGTGCAGGCTATAATTATATTGTGAATTGACGTATTCATTAATGGAGAATAAGTCTTGTCCGATTACCAAGTACGTGTTGTTGGGAGGGGGCCGACAAGCATTGGCATTATTGTCATTGGTCGATCTGTTGTGATGAGACATCATGCCGCTTGGAAGAAGCTGAAGCATAAATACGTAGGTTGGGGTGGGAGAGGTTCTCTAATCTCTCTAGTGAGGATAGAAATGCCAAACAATAGCGTTATCTGGTCAGAAGTAGAAGTGCTCTCAAAAGAAGATAATTATATATTATTATGTGAGCAAGGTGATTGGCAGATATCGTTTTCAGTTTTCATGTTCATGGTGTTTTTGGATGCTGCGTGGTGCGTGGCGGAGAGCGGAGACGAGGAAGATGAAGGTGGACTGCCTGCGACAGTATGGTAGCTCGCCAGAGCGTCGCCTTTTATCGGGTATTTGGCGAATCTGAATCTGTTCTCTCCTGTCTTGACTTTTTGTCACAGCAAAGCGATCACACCATGGCGTCCTCAACGGAATGGCGCTCCCCTCTGTCAATATTAATGGGTGCACGACGCAACGACGACATCGATCTCGAGCTCCGAGAAGATTATTTCCGACCGCGATGTGAATCTCCATTGCCAGAGTCAGCTTCAGTGGCGGCGGTAGCAGAAGCAGCAGCAGGGACAGACATACAAACGGAACCATCTCCAGCTAGTCATAGTCAACCCCCTCACACTTCATTCGGCTTGACATCTTACATCCCATTTCGGTACTTTGGGTTCAAGTCTTCCGCAACTCAACCTTCATATCAAAGCAAACCCCTCCATCCGCCGCGAGGGGCATTTCCGCCGCCCATTTCCGAATCATCGACGGATCTCCCGCACGAAGGGATGATATCTTCTGAGAATAACGAGGCTGAATTTCTAGCCGAATCAGAGCAGAATGAACCTCGACAATTCATCGCGTACAACCCTAATTATATCCACCCTTCATCTTCAACTACAGCGGGTGGTGATAATGTTGATCACTGTAACAACAACATCATGACCTCTAACAACTTTATTTCCTGGACAGATCAGAAAGCCATTATTCAAACAACATTTAATTTTACAAACTCAATTATTGGGACGAGTATCATTGGGTTAGGTGGGGCCTTTGCTGCGAGTGGTGGTGGCATTTCCATTATTATACTCATAGGATTTGCAATTTTGACCAAATCATCAGTCGATCTAGTTATCGATATGTGCAGTTGTCCTCAAGTGATAGCTCTTTCAATTGCCAGGAATCAACACGGACATGGTGTAGAGACTGATTCTCAATTTCTCAATAATCAATCTGAGGATCATTCCGATGAAGATACAACGGATTCGATGAATGTGACAAGGGAAAAAAATGGGATTGACGACCACAGTGAGAACCCCGACAACAACTTGGTGATGGAGACTGTCGATCCATCACCTCTCATGGCTACCGAGGAGATGCGCTTTACAAATGATGAGGTTCGAAACGCATTTCAAACTCCAACAAAAGCATTGAGCGAAGTGACGGAACAACATTTATTGACTGAAGACGTGACTCCACGACCTCTGTCCTCTCATCTGCATCTCGGCTCAAACAATTCTTTCAAAGCCGCGACGACTACCGTCGAAAATAATGACTCATTTCCTCAACCGTGTCGATATGAAGATGTGGGATATGCAGCGTTTGGAACCTTTGGCCGCTTAGCCGTCCTGTCATCTCAATTCATTTACGCATTCGGGTGCCTTGTTGCATATGTGGTGGTAGTGAGGGATAATTTCGGCGTTGCATTACGAGGAATAATAAGTGGACCATCTTCATCGAGTTCTAACAATGACGAGCGTGGTTGGTTATATGACGACAATTACCTTGTATTCTGGATTAGCGCTATCATTATGCTACCGCTTTCATACACCAGGACTATGAAATCATTGTCCATAGTCTCATTCGCATCCATCATGTCAACCTTGTTTCTGCTGATATCTGTTGCATACCTGTTTTTCACGTGCACGAACGCAGCCGGTCGAGAAAAATCATTTTACGATAATTGGATCCATGTAGGGTCGTTGTCAGGAGTCGTTCGGTCTCTCGGGTGCTTTGTTTTAACATTCGTGGGCCACCACACATTAAATCCTGCGTACGAATCGCTTCCTCTACCGATGAGGAATCCCAAAATATGGCGAAGAATATCAACAAACTCAATGATATTTGCGTTAGAGGTATCGCTGGGTATTGGAGCGTTTGTGTATCTTACTTTTGGGTCTCAGGTTCCATCAGATGTGGTAGGTTGAGTCTTTGCTTAACGTTTCTATCTACGGAGTATATCAAGCTGACTTTTTTTTCTCCTCCTCCAAAGCTCTCGGGGTATCCAGCAGAAGTTACCGTAGCACACATTGCACGACTGCTGTTGTGTCTCACCATGGTACTTACATTCCCTCTTCCTTTTCTAGCTTGCCGTGAGATCTCCATCCTTTTCTGTGTGGTTGCACACAACTTCTATCATGTGCATGAACTGAACCGTTATCACGTAAGATGCTCCATTTTCAAACGCACGTCTGCAATAGCATCTTCAATGTGGAGCTATGTAACCTGCACTGGGAACAATACTCGCCGAATTTTGCGTATGCACAGAGATCTCAACGACACTGTAAACCGCCAGAGTTGGATTTATGATTTGGGGATGGATGACGAAATTAATGATGCAGTCAACGAAAATGGTCGAGAACTGATTACCGAGCCTCTACTTTTAGAAGAGGAGAAGCAAGATACATACCACTTTCCGAGCATTGGTGGACAGAGGGGGAAGGAGATTGATCCATCTCCACTTTCTAGCAGGTCTGGAGATCCAACTTCGTCTGAAAGTACAATCTCTTTCGCCAACGTTCCACATCCAAGCTGGATTTTATCAAATGAAAATGGCAAGCAGCTTACTGTTCTTTGGCACGCGGTTACTACGTTCACGCTTTGGTTCGTTGCGACTATTATTGCCATCAACGTTTCGTCGTTGAGTGATGTTTTTCAAGCATTCACTGGGACTATGATAGCATTCGTCTTACCAGCGCTACTTGCATTCAAGTTGAAGGGTTTCAGTCTGCTTTCCCTAGGAATATTTGGAATTGGAGGTGCAGTTGGTATGCTTGGAGCCATTCGCACCTCATAGATTCACCTGCTCAGTTGAGAATTTTGTGTTCGGCAGAGTTCGGATCGGTACGAGAAAAATGCGAACAGTCTACGACCCACCTTCACTCCATGCGATACGCGATTCTCTACCAATTCTTTTCAAAGGACCCTCTCTAGAATCAATACTAAAACCTTACAATGTTGCCTGATGTTTCTTCTCCCGTTTATTTACTTGCCGCTGCTGTGGCTTGGTTAATCTATTACCCGACACTGCGGCGCAAGGAAATCAAAAACTACAGGGAAACACTGGAAGGTAAGATGAGAACACTGGATAGCTGCGACATTGTCAATCTCAATAGATGTACACTGTTTGGATCTCATCTACATTCTTCAATGCTTTTCATACTTAGATAATGGTAATCGCAGTAGCGATGATGACGATGATTGTCTTTCTATTCTTGAAATAAAACGACGGATCAAGAACCTACCTCGAGTAGTGCAAGAATATTTCAATGCTGTCATTCACAATAAGGCCGGCAGTGGTGACGACGTAGTTCCACTTCCTCGATCTCTGAGCATTAAACAAGGCGGTGCATTTCTCCTTAACGGAAAATGGATATCTTTTGCCGCTTCGCAAAAATTCCGAACAAGATACAACTGTCCTGGCTTCGTGTGGGATGCTGTGATGAAAATTGAAACTTTTGTATCTCAGATTACCATACCAATCACTGTGTGTGATGCATATGTCGACGGCATTGGAATTATGAAGGCACAGCTCCCGGGCGGTATTCCAATTGTTCGTCAGAGGATGTCGCGTGAGCTCGACGAAGGAGAACTGTTGCGCTGGGTGACAGAGGCAGTTCTGTTTCCACTAGCACTTTTGCCGTCTACAGATGCCAATGAAGACGAGGCAGTTGCAAACAATGAATCGCTTAGATGGCTTCCATCTGGTGACGGGGATGAAAATAGTGCAATCCTAGAGCTGAAGTACGACGGCAATATTGCGAGGGTGACTTTTTACTTTGATCCCGTGACGCATTTCATTTCGTCCGTCAAAGCAATGCGCCCCAGAGCAATAGGTAGCAAATACGAAATGACGATTTGGGAGGGGTTCTACTCTCACTACGAAATTCACGGTGGATTGCACGTGCCGACAATGATGGAGGCGGGATGGCGATTAGGAAGTGATGCCCATCTGGAAATATATTTCAAAGGCACAAACCGCGAATTTGCTTATTTGACATAGGCACAGGGTTTTGGGTTGGGAATCTCAACCGAATCTAGGATAGTTCTTTCATTTGGAAGGGTGGATAACTTGCATGTAGCCCCGTAAAATAGCAACGAGATCTTCGTCACCAGGGCGTGTTGAATTGCCATTATTTATCTGCATCTCCTCAATTTCACTTGCGAATCGATCCAACTCACCCAATAATGTTTCCTTCTGGTCATCTGCGAAGTTTGGTACGTACCACCCTGCACGACTCTTTTCGTCATCTAGCATAGGTGCAAACAAATGTCTGTACCAAAGACATTCCATATCGCTTCTAAAATTAGATGATTCCTCAGTATCGTCATAGTGTGTGGGAAACCCCTCTTCTTTCAGAATTTTGAATACTTTTCCCACAAGTTTTGGCCCCTTTGCTTCATCTGTCCAATACTCGAATGGTAGGTAACCTCCCACGTAGTAGGGCTTCATATCTCTCCATTCCATAATAAAATTCTTCCATTCATTAAACAAGTGACTATTGTCGTTACCTTTCCCCATGTACTGATCCCGGAACTTGATCCAATCTCCTTTGTCTACCTGACCTTTCTGACCATGATACAGCTCCGCCTTCGATTGATGAAATGCTGGGAATGCCGTCAATGGATTGCGCAGCGCCACGAGCACAACGTTGCCGAAATTCGCTGCCTGAGATGAAGGATGTGGACGCAAGGCCGGGACGATTGCTGGTTGATGACAATGTGGTGGTGTAGTGAGCGAGAGCGGAATCAATAATTATCTATGTCCACGTCCATTTCACATGAATTTCTGGTATATACTTACGATGAACAATTTCACATGTGACAGCTTGGATATTGGTATTACTGCTGGTGCCATGACATCGCTTCAATGTTGGGGAAGATCGATAATAGGACTTTGCTCCATTCTTGACACCTGTTAAGGCAGTGATAACATCAGCATAAGGTTTAGCAGGGAGAGATGTGGGGTAGGCTGCTAGCCAGAGTGGCTCCACTCTCTCATCCTCCTTTTTGTTAAAACTGGGTTGTGGTAGAATGTCAATGCAGTGGCTCCAATCCCTCGATTTTACATCAATTGAACTTTCAAACGATTGAGTTTGCTTCTGCCACCGCGATGAAGTAAACAGAAGGATAACTACAAATGTAACCACTGATACGAAACGAATGATTCCATGGTTTTTCAAGCCATGATACTTCCTCTGTGATTCCGTATCCGAAGTGCTGTTATCATCGTTCCGTTTCATCCGAGACCTGATGTGAATCATCGCGATGAATATCGTATCATTATCAATATCTTATCCAATATCCATATCCAACAATAAACAATATCATTATTGGAGCTTCCCGCCAAGTCGTTTTCTTCTTCCCGTGTCACCGTTTTGGCGGGATCTGGAATGCCCCGCCCTGGCCTGCCCCAGCCAACTGCCAATGCCGATTGAAGCGGCGAACCATGAACACGACGACTGCGCCATCCATCTCCGCCGAGGAGCTAGTCGATGCACTCAATAAAGGTATTATCAGTGCAATCCAAACATGTGGCAAATCACTGCCTTCGTNGATCTGGAATGCCCCGCCCTGCCCCAACTGCCGATTGAAGCGGCGAACCATGAACACGACGACTGCGCCATCCATCTCCGCCGAGGAGCTAGTCGATGCACTCAATAAAGGTATTATCAGTGCAATCCAAGCATGTGGCAAATCACTGCCTTCGTGTGCCATTCCGTTTGCCAATTCTTCGCCGTTTCAATGCGAATGGACCGAATACACCATTACGCATTGCTCTCCCGCTGTCGAGGATTTGAGACAGTATTTCCCTCCCTTGAAGGGGAATGAAGTTGGATCGGATGGCCGACCGCTGCTCTATGCTGCATGTCTAGGTCTTCTCCTCTCCAATCGTGATGACAGGGAAGGATCGAATACTCCTCTATCGACATTTCTCTCGATTGCATTGTTTCTGTTGGACGAATTGGATGTCAATCCAAATCAACCGACATTGACGAAGGGTGCCTGTGTCCGTCCTCCCTTGCATCTGCTTGCTCGATCATGTCATCCATCAGCAGTACAGACACTCCTCACTAGGGGTGCAAACCTGTATCTGAAAGACAAGGAAGGTTGGACAGCTCTTATGGCTTGTTGTATGCCCGACATTGTGCTGGAGGGAGACGCCGCGAACGACCGACTGGAGACTCTAAAACTGTTATTGAGAGGGATCGACGATGGAAATCAGAGAACCACTAACATAAATGACTCAAACTATTGCGGATATACGGCATTGCATTATGCATGCGAGGGATTGAATTGTCAACTCATCCAATGTTTACTCGAGGATAGAGGCGGAGCCGATGCCACGCGACGAACCATCTGGGGACAAAGTTGCATTGGAATCATTCGAAGCCAGAGCGACAAAAGTCAAGAGAGTGTTTTGAAATGTGAAAGAATAGTTGTGTCTCACTTGGTAAAAACAGGTGCCATGAAATCCATTCAATCGTTTTTGAATGAGGAGAAGAAGGCAATGGCGGTCATGGATCTTGTAGATGATGTGTTGATACCCGCTGCACGGAACACGCCGGAATCTGACAACCATGATAGTGAAAGTGGAAACTTGGATGCACAAGATAGACGAATCATCATTGCACTCATGAAATATCTCGGTATTGATTCAGACTTGATATATCACAGTAACCTATTTGAACAAGAATGGACGCACAACCAAAAATCGAATCTGTACGAACACATCCATCAATGTGTCATGGGTCTAGTACCACAGGCATGGATGCGAGTGTACCGATCTAGCCCCACTACCGAAGAACGTGAAATTATAACATGCACAAATTACGATTTGCGCACGACCGCACAAACAATATCCACCGATGGAGTTCGCCAGATCGATCCTGCCAAGATCATGTCTCAATCATTTTGTCTTTTTCGTGAGAGAGGACACTTTGCGAAACAGCTTGAGCAATTGCATGATCTGATTGCTATTCCACTGCAGCGCACTTTTGGGTTTGGTATACCAAGCAATGCTGTTTTGACTAGAGTATTGGAATACGCGCCGAGGATCATTGAGATGGGTGCAGGCACTGGATACTGGAGTTATTGTCTTTCGAAGATAGGGGCCGATGTCGTGGCATACGATCCACATCCTACCTTGCAATTAGCTTTCAATACTCAGAATGGGAAAGGGAGTAATGAATTTTTGTCATCTATATCGTACTTCCCCGTTCAAGTTGGCGATGCATCGACCGTTTTTTCTGACGGCAATCATTCTGAAGTGTTAGACCGAGCGCTGCTTGTCGTATGGCCAAACAATCCGGATTCCGAAGATAACACACAATTTTCTGCCAAAGGTCAAATATTACCTACGATATGGGATTGGGAATGTCTACAAAGATACTATGAATTGGGTGGAGATACTGTCATTTATGCTGGGGAACGAGAAGCAAAGATAGAATTGATGCCAGGTGCAACGGGGAAAGACTGTGGATTTTGTTCCTCCCGGAAGTTTCAGAATTTTTTGCAAGACAATTATGAGTTAGTTGCCGAGCTGGA
>JALLAX010000093.1:0-17768 GCA_036939555.1 Discostella stelligeroides
GATAGCGAGGCCGTCAGTCGCATTGCGAGACTTGCCGCGGATATTCCTACCATGAGGCGAATAGTGTGAGTAGTACCACAGTTACTACTCTATTTGTTACGATATGTGCTCTCTCATTTGGTGATGATCATGATGATGATGATGTTGATAGTGACCGCATGATACGGTGATGAGCATCTGTTACAAACCTATCCTGAAACATTCTCTAACATTTCGAGCACATCATTTGCTTGCTTTTTGTCACTCCGATATAATCTAGCCTCGTGACCAGTGTAGGAGTAGAGCGTACCAATGAAATGCCATTTTTAATACTGAACTTATTTGGAGTATTGGATGCCAAACGTTCCGGAGAGGAGGCAGTAAAGGGAGCTGCAAACAAATCAGGATGTAGTTATTCCATCCTCCGTCCTGGACGGCTGGTAGGCGGTCCCTATACCAACCTTGATTTAGCAACATTATTTCAAGTCGAGGGCGGGGCCAGCAATGGCGTTACATTACAAACAGGAGACGCACTATTGGGAGATTGTAAACGCGATGTTGCGGCTGAGGCGGTTTTGCAATGTTTGGAGAATAGAGAGTGTGAGGATGTCGAGTTTTCGATGGTGAGTAATGAAGAACGGGCATTGACGGAAGGGGAATGGAGTGTGGCGTTTCTGAAGATTAGAGAAGGAAAATAATAGTAGGAATGACAAACATGAGTCGAGGGGTGTCGAATCATATTCAGTGATCGTATAATGTAGATGGAACCTAATCGATTGATTATTATATTGTTCAAAAATTACTCTAATAAGATTGATCGGAAGTGCCGTGGTTACAAATAATAGCATGTACAAGTAGTAGTGTGTTTGATGTTTGATGATGTTCAGTATTTAGTATTTGGTCTTCTGGAGCGAGGGGAAATCGGTTCGAAAAGGAAATCGGTCCGAGCAAAAAAGGAAATTGATTGGAACGGCACCGCAGATTCAGAGCGCGGACGGAGAGACATAGGAATTCGAAGCGCCATGTCGATGCGGATGCTTTCCCGGTGCCTCCACCAAAGAGCATACTACTTCATAGCAGGGGGGGCCTCGGCTGCTGCTATAACATTTCTCTCCTCTCCATCTCATAGTAGTAAGGAGCAGGGTGCAAGCACACGGCATTTCGGTTCCAGTAATAATTTTTGGTGGAGGTCGAATCTTACGAAATGTGAGGCTGTCAATAACAGAGTAACGCAGGATGATGCATCATCATGCTTTTCTTCTACTCCATCGACTGTTACTAACGATGACGATGAGAAGGAGAAAAGTAATGCAAACGGTAGAATTGATTACTACTACAAAAAAATGAATCCAAACGATGTCGACAGAACCTCCCTCATGGATTCACATGCGATTTTTGGAGCACTTTGGGGAAAGGGCCTCATTGAGCGATACCACGTTTACCAACGTGTCACTACGAGTACGGAGCAGCAACAGAATTCCACACCATCTCTACGAGAATTAGCTGTAGTGGATTTGAAAGTCGGGAAGAAATTGAATGGACATCGAGGAATTACACATGGCGGTGTTATATCTTTACTATTCGACGAGGCGATGGGATGGGCGTATGAATGTTTGCAGCAACGAGATCAGATTGACTCTACTGGCATGATCATCGTGACCGCAAATTTAACAGTGGATTTTCGTGCACCACTGCTTGCGGGGTCCGAGGCGGTGATTCGAGTCTATCATGATGAAACGAAGGGACGCAAGATTTACTTCTCTGCTAGGTTGGAAAGTCAAGATGGGAGTGTTTTATTTGCCGAAGCATCGAGCCTATTTGTCCTGGTAAGGACAGATAAACTGAGGACAAAAGAGTGATAAGCGAGACTACCTTACTTCTGCAATCAAATCATTGCTAACATCTTGAACAGAACCTGTGGCTATTTCATGTATCAGTGCAAGAAGTTTGCTCTGTATCAGGTCTTGATGCTTCGACATAAGTGGCAGCATCTTTATTGACCGTGTTCTCGTGTAAGAGATCATAACAGAGTCGTTGCTCCAACCAAAATATTCGTTGACATCGGGGATTGGAGACACGATATAGCAGGTCTGGGCTCTGTGTTCATGGTGTGGCATCCACATTAACAGCCTCGTCAAATTCTTCGATATATTGATGGCTCAGGCTGTTTGATACTTTCAAAACTGTGGTGGCGAAACGGCTCGGAACTGGACCTGCATCTAAATTGCTGTTGCGTCTACTAATACTTTTGGGCAATTCATCTATGCTGATACCAGCGTCGGCGTGTCTATCGAATAAACCTGGAGGGTCTATTCTGTCGGAATGATCATCAAAGTACATATGATTCCACCGAGACTGCTCACATTTGGGATATTCGTCAAAGAAGTCCTGTTCAGGAGGTTCTTCGATGTTCCACTGATCGAACGCCTCGTTATCCTTGCCAAAGGTGCGGGCATTCTTTCTAGATGCAAGGAAAAGAAAAATAACTCCTGCAAAGAATGCTATTGCCACTACCGACGCAAGCACCGGAGTAAGAAGAGATCTGTCTTTTGTTATTGACTTTGGGCTTTGAATTTCATTTGGATGTAAAGACTCCTCAGTTTGAGTATGGAGACCAGAACTTTCAACATCGATGGCATCTTGATTTGGCATTGCGTCGACTGTTGACGACATTGGAATTGGGAGATCGGGGGCTTGATGACTCAAAACATTGTCATCGCGAAGTGAGATTTGACCGTCGTTAGAGACAATCAGCCATACAGTGTCAGAGTAACCAAAGTCGACTCCAGTCGCAAGAAGAGTTCTTTCGTTTGGAGCGGCGGAGTACATTTTCCAATACCCTCCGTTGAGACCCATTCCTCTGACATTCATAATTGTCCATTCAAGCTCGTGGAGAGCAGCCGATCGAGATGTGCTTGGCTGGACGGGAATGAACTCGAACAAGGTGGTGTTTGGTTCCAGAGAGCTGTATGAACCAACCGGTTTCTCAATATTTATTGTTCCATCTAGCCCCAGTAATTGCCAGCCAATATCACCCGGATATTCATTGAGTAATAATTCCACAGTAACAAACGGGCCATCGAATGAAAAGTCCTGTGGCAAGCCTGAATTTGGAACATATTCGTTACTGCTCATGTCACTAGTACTGCTCCAATCATACTGAATATTTTCTTCAGATAATGATGAGACTATTTGTGAATCCGATGGCGTTTGATGAGAGCTGTCGCCGCTATTATCAGCTCCTGCTAATATTGTTGTTGAGGCAGGTTTCTCGTCATGCTCCGGCGAAAGATTAAAAGTGGGTATAGTACTTTCGCTCGTGAGAAAAGGTTGCGCTGTATGGCCGATTGGTGATTTAGTTGGAAGGATTGTTGGATGACTTGGATATTGTCCTGTATTAGACTCTACAATTTCTGAGCAATCCACTTGGGATGCATCTAAACACGCCGATGATGTAACGTCGAACAGTCGTCCGGCTTTGCAACTGATAATGGGGAGGTGAGGGATTGAATCTGTGCAATAATAATATCCCATGCAATCGTTCCATGGCATAACTCCTGTGTATTCATCAGGGCAAAAGGCATCTAAAGGTAGTTTATTCGTTGGCTCCTTCACAAATAATTGAGAGGGAGGTTTTGTGTGCGCATCGGATGGAAATAGAGAATGCACTGTACTGGGTTGCTCTGATGGGCGAAGCGTTTGCCTTTGCTGAATTTGTGTGGGACGAGACGATTCAAGCAAGGTTGGATTCGCAGATTTGTCGGGTGGTGAATCTGAGAAACCAACAGTTGGAATATTTGTTAACCGCCCTTTTTCATCAATTTCAGATGCACTTGGAAACTCGGAGTATCGTGATGGCGCTACAGTTTGACTTTTTTGAGGAGTTGACTGAGCTGGAGTCGGATAAGAAGTCACAGCGCACGATACCACTTCGGATTGGAGACACAGCAGCGCCGTTTCGTCGAACAAAGTGCCTTCAGGACATCGGTTGATGGGATATAGCGGTTCGCCCATTACGCAATGATACCAGCCTGTACCATCAAACAAGAAATGGTTCATACGTGGAGGATATCAATCCAGAGGCGTAATTGTATCGCAACTCAAAAAACTATGTCAAATTCTCACCAGAGCATCCATCAATCTGCCTTGGGCCGGTGACGTCGTCTGGACAATACAGTGGAGTCGTAGGCTGGACTGTGCTTGGTTGAATTGTACGTGGAGCTATTATCGGAGTCAGCGATGGCGGCATCAGCTGTTCATTTGATAATATGCTTTGCAGAGTTTCAACAGCGGCATTTTTAGCAGTAATTGTTGAATTTTCGTTTTCAAGTGTTCTGCATTCCTAAGTCGGATTAGCCAACTTATCTATCACTGTATCTAGCAATGGGGTAGAGAGGTCAGCCATAAGGTCGCCTGACAGTTCCTGTGAAGGATAATGAAGTATGTTAGCTTCACCGTAAGAAATAAATGAATAGATTTTGAAGACGGACTTACCCAAATGATGAAGCCGTTCAGATCATGTTCTAGACACTGCCAAAAGTTGGAAGAAGGTAAATCATTTAAGTCTGTGGCTAAATTTTGTCCGTTATCATTGTGAAGCATACAACTCACATATTCTGTCTTGTCGCAGATGGCCTGCTCATCATCATAGCTGACAAGGCCCCCAAATTCTTTGTACGCATACTGAGTCTTCGTCGGTTCATGTCTGACACTGGTCAATTCCGATAATTTCTCGACGATGTTGAAATATTGCGGACTTCCATCATCCTGATACCATGTATCCTTGACGTCTCCACCATGCGCCTCGTTCAGTCCTTGTGCAAGTTTGAAAGATCTTCCATAAAAGGGTAACCCAATATTGATTACCGACGGAGAGACGCCGCCCTTAATCCAGTTGCGTACACATCCATCAACACTGAAACCCTTGACATCATCATTGCCCCACTCCTGATCGAACAGAGGAGCATTCGCCCCGGTCGTTGGCGACCAGCCTCCGAAGAAATCTTTCACAAAATAAGCAGACGCGTTAATGAATTTGTTTCAACTCAGCCAGCAATCAATCAAGGCTTACCATACGTCATCAGATTGAATTCAGTCAAATACTGCGCGACTGTTTTAATGTCAATATTGGCGATTGCTAGACCCGCACGGCAATGCCGCGGTGAGACCATAAAAGCTACTAGTGCTTTGCCCAAGCTCGTCTAGCGCTGCTCGAAGATCCCTTAAGAGCAGGTTGTAATTGTAAGTGTCGGCTGGTGTTCCTGAATGATCTGTTCACGTGTGTGAGACATTGTTCGTCGACTTCCACTATTCCGTCGCTGATGCAGATTCACTTACCCTCATAGCCAGGATACTTTTAGGAACGAATAATGTTGCACGCGGTAGTCTAAGAAAGCAAAATCGTAACAAGTTCAATCACACGGTCAACTTAACATCTTACCTCCCAGTCGATATCGATGCCATCGAATCCATACTCTTTAATCAATTCCACACAATTATTGACAAAATTATTCCTCGTCTTTTCGTTCGCCACCATCTCCGGGAATGGATCACTCAACGACCAGCCGCCCAGGCTTGGATAAATCTCTGCTCCTGCCGCATGCACTCGATGAATCAATCCCTCTTCGTAAAAATGTGTTTTGCAAGCTTTCACCGTAGGCGAATCCCATGAACAGTACTCTGTTTCATTTTCCGCGGGGTTCCAATTGAAAGGACCAAACAATAAAATGGGATCGGCCCAGGAGTCTGTGCCCCATATGCTACCATTTGTATCGGTCTGGAAGAAGGCAAAGTTCCTGAATCCAAATAAAATGTAATGTTATCATCAATACTTTCGAACCAAGAAGAATTTGATTTTCGAACCCATTCACTCACACTCTAGTCACCTTCGTGAAATCCATATTTGTCGGTGCTGCGAGACTTTGTCTGTCGTACCATTGCCAGCTAGCGTAATATCCAATGATTGTTTTCGATAGCTTGTTACCATTCATTGACGACGATGATGATGATGATGTTGTATCCGGTGAGACGGCCTCGGTGACACTTGATTCGGTACTTTCAATCGACATTGAGGATGTTGTTGTTGTGGTGGTAATCTCGGTGACACTTGCTTCTTCGACACCACCATTATCTGGCAATGTTGTTATTGCTATTGTGGTTGATGTTGTCTTTGTTGCAGTATCCTGTTGTGAGTGATTAGCCTCGTTTACACTTGCCTCGGCACCAATCTCCATGGATGTTGTTATTGATGTTGCTGTTGCTGTTGTTGTTGTTGTTGTAGCATCCCGTGGTTGGGCCTTAGTGATAGTTACTTCTGCGCAGTTCCAAAACCTGTTGACGAGAACAATTGTCGAGAGTAGGAATGAGCTACATGCTATCGAGATCGAGATGATGACAATTGAAACTCCATCGGCATTATGATTTGAACTCACTGCTCTGGTTTACCTGTCAGTGTGTGTGTGTGTGCATATCGTGATCAAAGAAGTTATTTCTAGCTTTGAGGGCGAAATGCAAAGAAAGGAATCCACTTACCATTTCCATCCTCAGGCAAGATTTCATTGCAAAGTTGCAACCCCGTTCCTACACTTTCTGTGGCATTCCAATCACTGGTTATGGCATTGGCAGTGCTAATTGTCCAATTCTTTGGCCAGTCATAAGTATCATATCCTGCATGTATGCATGCGCTGTTTGCCGCGACATAATACCACTGGATAAGCACTAATTCGCCAAACAATCCGTCGGGCAATTTCAGTCGGTATTGAAATAACATGCTATTGAATCCGTCCCCATTGTGCACAATCTCGACATCGGCCGATGGTGCTACATAGACACGTTCTGGATAATTGGTGTCGACGTTGGCTCCATACAATTCATCACTGACGAAAAGTAGTGGATTCTGATCAAAGCATTCCTGTGTGGGAGCATCCAATGTCGATGAGATGGAGCAGGCCTTGAATGTAAAGTGTCCCTTGTGATGTGCCGTCAATATCACCTCGACATCAATGATGGAACCCTCGACATAATTCATTTGTGGATTGGATTTCATTGATTCGCCTAATGCATTTTTGGGATGATCGTAATTTCGCTCTTCGGCAGCATCACCATTAATGTTAAATTTCCTGGCATTCACGATACCCCTTCGGACGCGCAGGCGAAGGGCATGGCGGTGGATGAAATCAGTGCATCGGGTAGTAAAACTAATACTAGCACTCCTCTTACATCAAGTCGCACCGAAGCACTGAAACGGCTTCATCTAGCAGCAAACACAATCATTTTGACAAACGATCTGAAGATCCAGCACAACGATGAAGCGCGGAAGCGGTTGCATCGAGCAGCAAATGCAGTTCTAATGACAAATAACATGTTGCTTAGACGCAGTGACTCTTCGTTGACTTCGAGGAGTGCGACAATTGAAGAGGAAACGCCAGAACCCATCACTAGCCATCCGCGCAATGCTGGGATGTATACCGTCATTGCATTCGTGAATTCGGCATCAGGAGGCGGAATGGGGAAACGTATATTCAAATCCCTTCAAGACCACTTGGGCCCATCCTATGTGATTGATTTGCATTCCTGTCGACCAGGAAACATGCCTGAAGATTCATTACTTCAGTATGCCTACGACCCCATGGTGAGGGTGTTAGCCTGTGGTGGAGATGGGACGTGCGGTTGGATATTATCATGTATGGATAAAGTGTGGTTAAAAGTCCTCGAAGCAGAAAAATCTTCGTCGCAGTGCGATGTCGATCTATTGAAGTACAAAGACTATCTCCCGTTAGCTATTATGCCACTAGGAACAGGGAACGATCTAAGTCGCCAATTTGGATGGGGTGGAACCTTCCAACCGCATATGCAGAAGATGAGCATGATAACATCAGTGCAACGATCCAAGTTAACGAGTCTCGATATATGGAGGTGTATCATTATGCCAGTCGAGAAACTAGCAGAGGAGGAGAGGAAGCTCATTCCAGAGATCTTAGGAGAAAGCTACAAGGATGCTGGGCTCGAATCTAGTGTGAATTCATTCAAACTTCTGAATTCACTGATTGAATCAGACGACTCACAAAAAGGGACCACGTCGAAACCATCTAATGACGTTTACGATGGAGTTCTTTGCAATTATCTCTCGTTGGGATTCGATGCATTAGTTGCGTATCGATTCCATCAGGAACGAGAAACACACCCAGAAAAATTCACAAGTCCTCTCAAAAATAAATTGGTGTATGTAATGAATACTCCTTATGCACTGACTTCACCAAAACTAAGAAGCAGAGTGCGTATATTGGTGAATGACAAGAGCGGGCAGCTTGTTCCGTTGAAGATACCACGAAGCTGTAGGGCAGTTGTAAGTTCTTATTTCTTCTCTTTTTTGTGCATTCTTGCCAATGCTACGCCGACGGCTCATATATGTTCTGTGTTACACACAAATGATGAAATATTCCCAGGTACTCATGAATATACAATCTTACGGTGGAGGGAATCGTCTATCCTCAGGAGGATCTCCTGCGGATGGACTTATCGAGGTCGTTTTTGTTTCCAATATTTTTCGGGCTGCCTCCGTTTGTGCGTTGTCGCCAGTCTTGCCACTTGTTCGCTTCAAAGTCGCAACTAAGTCAAACAATGTGTACATCAGAACGATGTGTCCTTTGCATTGCCAAGTTGACGGAGAGCCTTGGCTCCAAGACGAGGGTGTATTTCAGGTGAAGTTTCACTCGAGGAAGTCTGTTTTGGAGAAGGAAAGTGACCATGCGAATTGTGGCTGCATAAGTTCTGCCAAGGAAAGTGTAGTAGAGTAATATGATGGGAATGAAACATCTGACTCTGGATCTAAATGTCTTCATTGTCAAGGAATGCCCTTTTTGTCCGTGTAAATAAATATTAGGATTAATCATATCGAGTTGATGGAAGTCTAATTGATATTACATATCGATGAGTTCTTGAGCTATCTTGAGGGTGAAAATCAGATACTAGCAGATATTATGAGATATGGTACTCTAGAGCCCATGACGAACACCCAAAGTAGGTAGTACCATAGACAAGAGGTAGATAGAGATAGATATCTACGATACCCCGATGGACATAGGTATGAGTGGTAGGTGGTAGTGATACCTCTGATTGTCATAGCAATATTATGGATAAAAATAATATTCCCAACACCAACAGGGAGGATGCATTGTGTAACGGGGACTCTGCTCTCCATACGCAACAGGGTGGGATGGATCAATATTTAAATGCAAATAATCCTGGGCACAAGGAAGATAATTTCCTCGGCGACTGTTCCGAGTTTGCAGCCTCGAATTCTCACGACACCTCTCTAGCAATGGAGCAAAATGAACGTTGTTCGGATGAAGCAAGTGAGGAAGGGCTGTTATTTGAGGACAGTAGTTATGTGGACGAAATAACCAGGTGGATGGACGACCAGCGGCCTCTTCAACAGCCGACTCAGTCGCTAACAGATGGACACGAGCAAGAGGAGTGTACAAGTTTGTTAGACTCGGAAATAATTCCCGAACAATCAATTGTCTACGCTAGGGGTAGCGGCACAGGTGAATGCTCATCTTCAAAGCGAAATGTAGGTCAAATATCCGACTCAAAGTCGGCACAAAATCTTTCAGTAAAACGTAGATATCGGTCGATGTCGGCTTCCCAGTCAGCTTTCTCAGACAACAGAAGCCCTTCGAGAATAAGAATGGACAATGCACTGCAAGAACGTTTTCAGTCCCAAATGGCACTTCGTGATGCCCTCTTTGCTCTAGAAAAGGCAAAGAATGTCGTGAACGAATGCCGAACAAGATTTGACACCGCAAAGCTCCTTGTCGAAAGTACTGCCAAGGATGAATGTGACTCTTTGTTGCGGGAGGATGTTCCATGGAATGAAATGTTTCGCAGACTGAAAGAGTACAAAGAAGCTACAGGGGACTGCAATGTCAAGCAAAATGTTGCTCGGGACGATGAAGGAGATGAGAACAACTCATCTGAAATGATTCGTAGACTCTCTGCCTGGGTTGGAAAAAATCGAAAAGAATACAAGCAACGAAGGTGCACATTCCGATTGAGCAAGTGTGCACACGAGGAGAAAACAAATGTGAAGTGCAGCAATACAAATTCTACTCCCACGGTCAGCCCTGATGAGTCTGATGTCAGTATGTTTCAAAACGACAGTACCGAAGACTACGCAGACGACGTATTCGATGACGTGGATCCAGAGAGTATTCATGCAGATCCTTACAAGCGCGTAGCCCTTGATTCGATTAACTTTGATTGGGATCCTCGTAATTCAAGATGGAATAACATGTACGATGAGCTACGACGCTACAAAGACGTGCACGGTGAGTTTGATTTGGAACCGGATTGAATCCTTACATACGGAAAACTTCTCGGTCTCATTCTCTTTCTCCGAACAGGCAATACCTTAGTACCCCATGCAAATTTTGGACTTGGCGCCTGGGTAAAGCGCCAGCAAGTGCAGTACACACTTTATAGCAAAGATGACGGAACCAAGTCAGATTTAACCGAGGAGAGAGTACGGATGCTTAATGATTTAGGGTTCGTGTGGAGCCGACGAACAAATACATGGAATGAAAACTTCTTGCGACTGGTGAAATGGAAGGAAACTAACGGCAGCTGCCACATACCCGATGACAGCAAGGATCCCGATTTGATCACGTTGCACAAATGGGTGACTGACCAACGCATTCACTACAAGCGCCAGATTCTTGAAGACGAAGGGACCGCAAGTGATGAACCCAGCGCGATGGAGGGTAAGGATTTTGACGAGAGGGAAAGCGGCAGTGATGGTGCGGCGAAGAAGAGGAGCAAGAGAAAACCACCCAAACTGAGCCAAGACAAGGTTACAATGTTGAAAGGTATTGGTTTCGAATTTGACTCTAGAGATGCAAAGTGGTTACAGAAACTTGAATTGTTGATGAAGTATAAGCACCGCCAAGGCGATTTTCTTGTTCCTTCTACATATCCTGAGGATCCTACTCTCTCAAAGTAAGTCAAATATGTCAATAGATTCACCCGCTGGCTGTCTTTAACCGCTAATTTCCCAAATCACAAATCACTCTTTTTCCTCAGCTGGGTCGCGAGTCAGAGAGCTCAGTACAAGTTGTACATGAAAGGAAAGCGTTCTAACATGACTGAACGGCGTCTAAGAATCTTGACCGATGCTGAATTCCCGTTTTCGGTGAATGAAACTCGTCAGAAAGTGAAAAAGGAAGCTGCACAGCAAGATCGTGTCGTGTTCGATGCAAAGCCCTGGATTGAAAAATATAAAGACTTTTTACTGTTCATCGCAGCAGACCACAACCCAGAGTCGCTTCACAAAGCTAATCCGTTTCTCGCAGAGTGGGCAGCTACGCTCGGGGAAGGGAAATCGTCCGCGAGCGACGTCGCTAATGATAGACAAAACGACCGTGTGCCAAGCAGCTTCGAGTCATTCGATCGCAACGCATTGATAAACTCTGCCAAGTTCTTCGTATTCTGCCAGATCAATAAAGCAGATATATTACTTCTTCACGACAAATCCGTCGAGTCCTCAGCAGTCCTCAAAGATGAATCAACTTCATGGGATGACCAGTTCGGCAACATTGCAGCATGGTACATCAAACATGGCTCTTTCGCCACCAAAGGTATGCCTACCAAACTGAAGAAGTTCGTCTCGAGGCAGCAGGAGCAACATCGACTTTTCACTTCTGGCCTTGACTCTGAGCTGACATCTGAACGTATTGAGAAGCTTGAAGGGATTTGTTTTCCAGTCGACAAAGCCGCCTTGAAAGAACCGAGGGATGATGACACACCATCTTCCCGAAGAAATAGATCCTGGGAGGAGTTCCGGCTTGATCTTGCCATCATGTTCATTCAGAAAGGAAACTATGACGCCAATTCTTTTGAGGATGATGTAGAGTTGCGTCGATGGGCCACAGAACAAAAACGCCAGCATAAACTCTACCTCGGAGGAAAACAATCAACACTGACTATCACTCAGATACAAAAGTTGATGGAAATTAAATTCATTTCCAAGCGTCCGAAGCAAAGATTATGGATCGAAAATTGCGCCGATTTGATGGCATTTCGAATCCAGTTTGGCACTTTTGACGTGCTTAGTGCCCAATGCGTTCCAAACTCGAAAGGGAAATCACTGAATCCTTGTGCCAACGCAACTGCATTGAAGAATTTGCGGGAATGGGTGGCCAAGATACGGGGATATTCTTGCGAGCATTCGAATTCAGTTGAGACTAATGATGAGTTCACACAAGATCTTAAATCGAAGCTTGATCGTGTCGGATTCCCTTGGGGTGGATGTTGTGTAATCAATGAAGGATTAAGTTTTGAGGAGTCATCCGCACCTAAGGAACATGAACAGATTTCCTCCTCACCTTCAGAACTGGTGCTTGAAAAATGAGGTACACTGTCGAGTCTGACATCAGAAATGAGGCATTTGCAATTAGAACATTGTTCGTCACTCAGAAATAATTAGGGACCAGGAGATGCTGCTGCATGATGTTGTCAAAACAACGGATACAAGAGAGGAGAGGAGAGATGATGATATTCGACTCTAGCGATAGAAAGCGAGAGTAAATATCGCCTCTCGAGGAGGGATGGTCGCTAAGAGTGAGGTGGCGACCAGAAGATATCGACTGTTGAAGTAGGTGTACTAGTTCCTATGTTGTCTACTTGGTACATTATTAACTCCACTCGTAACCCGGATACTAATATTTTTGTGTGTACGATACGATTCCCATCCGTCCGCCATCCAGCAACAACGCCGCATCTCTATCTCTCTAGAGCTAGAGAGAGGTATCGATAGCTAGGTATCGAGACAAATAATCATCGAGACAGCCGCCCTATTCTTTGAAGAGAGGAGCGCTGGTGTTCCACACTATTTTCTGACTCAATCATCTTCCACACATAACAATCTATTCGCTGGAAAGATCCGCCTTCAAGGATCCTATCCACAGGATTTCAACAATAACCTACAAACCACCTAATCTCATTTTCATTTCGTCCTCTCGTTGAGAATCAGCATCGCACGTCGAAAGCGCTGATCATCGAGGTTCATTTCATACGTAGATAAATCATCCCTAACCATGGCGTCCTTCAAATTCGCCGCCGCAGCCCTCCTCGCCATTGGCTCCACCAGCGCATTTGTGGGTCATCGTAATTCCTTCACTCCCAGCTCCCTCCAAAAATCTGCCATCCAAACCAACTCGCTATACGCTAACAGCAACAACAATGGCGCCATGACGCGTCGTTCTTCGCTTAACATGGTCGTCGCTGGCCCCACCGAGGTTGGCGGACGGGGAGGNAAAAAGGATGTTAGCGAGGCGAATGTGTTCATTGGGTCGCTTATTTTCGTTCAGGAATTGGCTGAGAAGGTGACCGAAGTTGTGGCACCTCTAAGGGATCAGCTCGATGCTGTTTTGGTCTTCCCTAGTATGCCCGAGGTGATGAGGTTGAATAAGGTTGGGTCATTCACCATGAAGAACTTGGGACAAAGTAAGAGCGTGGTAGCTGACTTTATGAAGAAGAAGAAGCAGGAAGATGGAAGCTCTTTCGAAGAGGGCATGTTGAAGCTGTTGAGGACTTTGCCAAAGGTATTGAAGTTCTTGCCCAGTGACAAGGCTGCCGATGCAAGGACATTTATGATGTCTTTCCAGTACTGGCTTGGAGGTGAGGGATTATTCTGTTCCAGTTATGATTGCCAATTTTTGAGGGACATGTTGTATGGCACGCACATATCTTCATCTTTTCTTACAATCTATACCATTCTTCACAATAAACAGGATCTCCTGAGAACTTGGAGTCTCTCCTCCTCATGGTTGGACAAGACTACGTTGGACCCGTCAAAGAATCCATGAAAGGCAAGACGAAAGCTGTCATGCAGGAACCAGTCCTTCTTCCCGATAAGGCTATTTGGCATCCGGTTGCTCCCTCCATAGTGTTCGAAACACCCCAATCCTATTTCAATTGGTATAACACCGAGCACTGCCCTGATGCAGGAATTGATCCCAAGACGGCACCCACTGTCGGCATCATCCTTCAAAAGTCCCACATCAACACCAAGGATGATACTCACTACGTCTCGCTCATTGCCGAACTCGAATCGCGTGGTTCACGCGTTGTACCCATTTACTCCGGGGGTCTAGACTTCTCTGGTCCTGTTGAGGAGTATTTCTATGATGCATCTGGCAAGACAATTGTCGATACTGTCATCAACCTCACTGGCTTTGCCCTTGTAGGAGGACCTGCCAGCCAGGATCACAAGAAGGCCGCTAGTGTTCTGAAGAAGCTGAATGTCCCCTACATGTGCGCGGTTCCTCTTGTCTTCCAATCCTTTGAGGAATGGCAAGCGTCCGAGCTTGGACTTCATCCCATCCAGGTAGCCCTTCAAGTCTCTCTTCCTGAGATTGACGGCGCTATTGAGCCGATTATCTTTGCTGGACGCGAGGGAGCCACCGGCCGCAGTGTCCCACTCGCTGATCGTGTCAACCTCTTGGCGGATCGCGCCATGAAGTGGTGCAACCTTCGCATCAAGGCGAATAAGGAGAAGAAGATCGCAGTAACCATCTTCTCTTTCCCCCCTGATAAGGGTAACGTCGGAACCGCTGCCTACCTTGATGTTTTTGACTCCATCAACGCCGTGCTAAAGCAGCTGAAGAAAGAAGGATATGATGTTGGCGATGCTCCTAACTCAAAGGAAGCCATTATGGAAAGTGTCTTGAATGATCCCGAGGCCCGCATCAACTCTCCTGAGTTAAATGTCGCGTATCGCATGAGCACCGATGAGTACTACGAACTCACTCCTTACGCTAAGGATCTCGAGGAGAATTGGGGCCCCGCTCCAGGGAATCTCAATTCAGATGGACAGAACCTCGTTGTCTATGGAAAGCAATTCGGAAATGTTTTCATAGGCGTCCAACCTTCGTTTGGGTACGAGGGTGATCCGATGCGTCTTCTTTTCGCCAAGTCTGCCAGTCCACACCATGGATTTGCCGCATACTACACCTACCTTGAGAAAATCTTCAAAGCTGACGCAGTCCTTCACTTTGGAACTCACGGCTCTTTGGAGTTCATGCCTGGAAAGCAAGTGGGCATGAGTGGAACATGCTACCCCGATCGTCTAATCAATTCTCTTCCGTCGGCATACCTATATGCGGCGAACAATCCGTCAGAGGCAACCATTGCTAAGCGACGGTCTTACTCCGCCACAGTGTCTTACCTTACACCTCCTGCTGAGAACGCTGGTCTTTACAAGGGATTGAAGGAGCTCAAGGAGCTCATCTCTTCCTACCAGGGACTGCGTGAGAATGAGGCCCGTGGACCTGCCATTGTAAACTCGATTGTCTCGACTGCCTGGACCTGCAACTTGGACAAAGATATCAAAGATCTTCCTAACTTGGAAACATACGATGCCAAGAATGATACCCTTGAACGTCGCGACGAAATCACCGGCAAGGTTTATGCTCAGATTATGCAAATTGAAAGTCGGCTACTACCCTGTGGATTGCACACCGTTGGTGTCCCTCCTACTGCCGAGGAGGCCATCGCCACCCTTGTGAACATTGCTCAGCTGGATCGCCCGGAAGATAAAATCGAGGGCATCCCACGCGTCATTGCCGCCTCTGTTGGACGTGATATTAATGATGTTTACCGCGGGAACAACCAGGGCATTCTTACGGACGTTGAGTTAAATGAGAAGATTACGCAAGCTTCTCGTGCTGCCGTTCGTGCTCTTGTTAACCAATCTACTGACTCCAATGGGCGTGTGAAGGAGGTCAAAAATTTCTTCGATGAGGCAGCAGGAATTTTCGGAGGACTATTTGGTGCGAAGAAGCCATGGACTCAGGCTGTGATTGATGCTGGATTCCCTGGTGTAAGCGAGGAGCGATTGGCGCCTGTTTTTGCCTACCTCGAATTCTGTCTCAAGCAAGTCGTTGCAAACAACGAGTTGCCTGGCATTATGGAGCTTCTCAATGGCAAATTCCTCATGCCTGCACCTGGTGGGGACCCTATCCGCAACCCTGATGTCCTCCCCACTGGGAGAAACATGCACGCTCTTGATCCCTCATCTATCCCTACACAGGCCGCCGTCGAGGTTGCTGAAGACGTCGTTCGCAAGCTTCTTGAGAAGCTTGCCGATGAGAATGACGGCGCATACCCTGAGAGTATCGCATTTACGTTATGGGGAACAGATAACATTAAGACGTATGGAGAGTCTTTGGCTCAGGTCCTTGCCCTTGTGGGTGTCCGCCCTGTCGCTGATTCGCTTGGTCGTGTCAACAAGGTTGAACTTATCCCCTTGGAAAAGCTCGGCCGCCCTCGCATTGATGTTGTCGTGTCCTGCTCCGGTGTCTTCCGTGATCTCTTCATCAACCAAATGAACCTCATGGATCGTGGTATCAAGATGGCTGCCGAGGCCGACGAGCCGCTTGATCAGAACTTTGTTCGCAAACACGCTAAGGAGCAAGCCGAAGAGTTCAACGTTTCAATCCGCGAGGCTGCATGCAGAGTGTTCTCCAACTCTGCTGGATCCTACAGTGCCAACGTTGGTCTTGCCATTGAGAATGGAGGATGGGAAGATGAAAGCCAACTTCAGCAGCAGTCCCTCACCCGCAAGGGATTTGCCTTTAACGCTGACAAGCCAGGAATGATGGAGCAGCAGGCTGATCTATTCAAGTCGGCCTTGAAGACGGTTGATGTTACCTTCCAGAACTTAGACTCTTCCGAGATCTCAATCACGGATGTGTCGCACTACTACGACTCCGATCCTACCAAGGTCGTGCAAGGGCTACGTGACGATAAGAAGAAGCCAATGTCGCTCATGGCTGATACCACTACGGCCAACGCTCAGGTTCGTACCCTATCTGAAACTGTTCGTCTTGATGCAAGGACAAAGCTCCTTAACCCTAAGTTCTATGAGGGAATGTTATCAACTGGTTATGAAGGCGTCCGCGAGATCCAGAAGCGTCTTCGTAACACATTAGGTTGGTCTGCCACCGCCGGTGAGGTAGACAACTTTGTCTTTGAGGATGCCAATTCCGTCTTCATTGATGATCCAGAAATGCAGAAGAGACTTCTTGATACCAACCCTAATGCTTTCCGTGACATGGTGACTACCTTTTTGGAAGCTAACGGACGAGGATATTGGGAGACCTCGGAGGAGAATATCGAACGTTTACAAGAACTTTATGCCGAGGTTGAGGATCGCATCGAAGGTGTGTAATTGCTAGAGGTAGATCGGGCACATAGAGAACGCGTGTCTGATCATATCAGATATCAGGGGGCAAGAATAAATATAAGCTTATTAATTCAAATATAATGGAACTGTATTCCATTGAAAGATGGTCCATTTCATTTTTGAACGACGCTGCTCCAAGACTGTAAATGCAGATGCAGGACGGTAACAGCAACCTCTTTATCTTCCACGTGGTATCATCATCTACCATCTCCTTCGTCAGTCGACAGTGACAGTGACAGCAACGCACACCACCCACCTAATACCGCCAGCAACCCCATGGAATCCATCAAACAATTAAAAGAAATCACCATGTTACCTTATCTCACTCGGTCATTTGCCTTTGTTATTCCAATTCTTTCCAATGGCGGACAAATTGCGAATGCATTCTCGTCCATGCATTCATCGCGGATATCATGCTCTTATCATTACCATTATCATGCTATGCACACCAATAAATCAAAGCTGCATGCAACAATGAATGTGGTGTCAGAATCTTCAAATGACACAAGTAGACCTTCTTCGCAAGTAGTCGAGCAATTTCTTTCAC